>OU612047.1:91420474-91530474 GCA_914767935.1 Coremacera marginata | reverse complement strand
AATAATAAAAAAAATTTTGGAAAAATGTTTGTTTTTGACTAAGTTATGAATTTTTAAAAAAAGGTCTGTTTTCTCTGCCGCGAATGTCATGTCCCACCTTAATTGGTGCACCAAATGTTATGTTGTTGTGTACACATAACATTCGACTCATATATTTATGCTCATTCAAATTTTACAAATCTTTCATTTCTTCATTCTGTTATGTTTGGCTTAGATTTGTTTGTCCGACGAATGCTACCGGCTATGTTATGTTTGAGTCATTCGGTGTACTTTTATGTGTACTTTTTGGTGATGGCGTCTCAAAAAATAAATTGTTCATGCGAAAGTCTAATGCAAACGTTGTGATGTATATTCCCTTTTTAAAAAAACATATAAATTACAGAAAAATAACTCTGCAACTATTATATATAAACTATTTTATTTTGAACAATATTTTTTTGAAGTGAAACTTCTTAGGCGGCGATGTATCGATTTTTATTGAGGGATAACATAAATTTAAAAAAAACACGTTTGCATGTTTATATACATGTAACAGAAAAGTGAACCTTTTTGTTTATAAACAGGTAACAAAACAGTGGATACGTTTTTTGTAATTATATATAAACACGTAGAATGTACCATATACACTGAAGCACATTCGTTTAGACGAACTACTTTTATTCCACTAATTATTCAATTTGTGTAAATAAAAGGCATAGCTTTTTGCAACCGTGGTAATAAAGTAATAAGCAGCGTGCCTGTTTTTAAAATACGTAACGGTTGTTTGCCTTTTTTGTTTTGCTTTCGTAAAAATTTAGTACGACTGTGAACGCACTTCATCGTTGTAGGATCATATTCGTATAGACGCAGTGGAAGAAATTAAATTTTTCAGAAGAAATACCAACAAAATAAGAAATTTTTTTTATAAACATAAAATAATAAGTTGGCTTCTGTTTTTTTCAACAAAATCCTGAAAAGAAATTGAAATTCATTACTTTAAGTAAACATTTAAAAATGCTACGTGGAGTTAACGTAACCGATCAAGAAAAAATTTAAATAAATTTATAAAAGAGCAAGGATGTTCCATTGGAGAAATTAGCCGAAAAATTTCACGTTCTGATAAAGTTGTAAGAAATTTCTAAAAAAATGGAGCTCGTTATGGAATTAAGAAACCAACAAAAGGTAATCAAAAGCTGACAAATCGTCAGGAAAGTTTGATTCGAGAGGGGGCTACCAAAAATAGATTAAATTCAACACAAATACATTCTAAACTATGTTTACCAGTAACAAAGAAACATATTGACCATGTTCGACGCACAACACCAATTGTTGTTTGGCAGAAAACAGCTCGAAAACCAATGTTTAGAGATTACCATAAACAGGCACGATTAAATTTTGTTAAAAAGCATATGCACTGGACTTCCAAATGGGAGAAAGTTATTTTTTTCGACAAAAAAAAAAAAAAAAAATTTGGATGGCCCAGACTGTTGTTGCTATTGGCACGATATCCGCAATACACGTATCCCGAAATCTAAAAGAAACTTTGGAGGCGGAAGTCTGATTGTGTAGGCCGCCTATTCCATTAATAAATCAACCTTGTATTTCGTTCCTTCCCGAATGAAATATACATTGACATGTTAGACGATGTCCTTATTCAATTTATCGAGGGTAAAATGGACGACAATGTCATTTTTCAACAGGAAAATGCGTCTAAACATGTCTCTAAAACATTCATGGATTGGTTTGAGCAGCATGAAATCAAAATTTTGGAATGGCTTGCATATAACCCCGATCTAAACCCCATAAAAATCTATGGGGTATTATGGCACGTGAAGTTTACACCGAAAAAGCGAAAGGAACCCCATTTTCTACTGTTACAGAATTGAAATTTAAAATTAAGCAAGTTTGGACTTCAATTTAAGGAACCATTCTACAAAAACTTATTGATTCAATGCCTAAAAGGATATTTGAGGTGATCCAAAAAATGGTGGGCATACTCATTACTAAATTTTGATGATTTGAGGTTTAACTAATGTGCGTCTAAACGAATATGCCAATTGTTTATTCTACTATTAATTATACTAACATAGCGCTAAAAAAGTTGTTCCGGTCAAGTGATGAGACCTATGGGAGCCCTATACTAATAGCAAGTTTTTTATAATTTTTTGCAAAATAAACATTTTTCTTTAACATAAATAAAAAGATTGGTTGAAAATATATTTTATGTGTATTTTATGATAAGTTTTAAAAAAAATTTATATTGCGTCTAAACTAATGTGCCTTAGGGCGCGTTTATAGTGCCAACTTGTTGCCGTGCCGGAACGACCTGGAAACGCGTCATGCTTTACGCAACTGGTAGTGTGTATAGTGCGCGCTTGCAGCCGTTTGCAGCTGGTTTTTGACTATTTTGGGTTTGTTTACAATTATAACGTTTTTTTTTTTTGTTTTTTTTTTGCAATCAAAGCATCATAAAAGTCATGTGATTTCGTGTTAATTTTTTGCTTTCCTCAAACCAGCAGACAACAAGTGAAAATACAAAAATGCGATAAAACATTTCTGAAACGCACTTTCAGACACTTAAAGTCGCGTCAAGTCAATAACAAGTGACGTTAAGTCGCGTCAAGTCATTTCCTATTATATTTTCAGCCACTATAAGTCGTGTCAAGTCCTTGCTATTCAATGTTTAAACTATTTTGCAATTGTTTTCTTATGTTTTTTATTGCCTTGTTGCTGCTCTTGTTGTTTGTTTATTTTTGTGCACAAAATAAACGATAAGAAAAACACGCACGATAAAAATTCCGTGTATTATAATCCGAAGAATTTACATCGTCGGCGCATTGCTGCGATAGAAAGAAAAAGAAATGTGCATGGCATTCTTGTTTGCTCGCGTAGAAAAGTTACTGTTACTGTTATTGTGAATTTTGTTGGTATTTCTCGTGGCGCACACTCGATGAGCTGGGTAGTTTTTGTGGTCCTCTATTTTTTTCACCGCCATCGAAGTTCTAATTACTTTAACGAATATGTTTCAGTAACTGTTTGTGTTGTTGTTGGCATTAATATGTATGCAGCATTTAAATATATATATATGCATATCAGCTGCTTTCGTTTTTGTTGCTGTTTTTTTTTTGTCCATTAAATTTTCAATCCTTTTTTCTGCGCATAAATACAAAAGGAATACAAAACTGCGTTCGCATTATCGTGCGTTCTTTCTGCACTTTTGGTTTTGCACACAAGAAACAACGAATAAAAGGCGCAACAGCAAAAAAAAAAAAAAACAAAATATGTGTATGAACAGTAGTTTTCCAATTTAACGAACACAAGGATTGTCAGGCCAATTCGTTAAATCGATTTTTTCGCTAAGCCGAGTACTAAAATGAAATGGCCTATTTTTATAATAAATTGACTGGAAGTAGTATTTTAAAAAATTATTTTGTTAACATAAAAATTTAAAATGGTGAGAACGTGCTTCATTTGGAGCACGACAATCCGTGCCGACATTCATCGAAACATGTTTATACAGGTTGCGTAGAGGCTACGTGCCATAATAAGCGGAAATTTAGTTTTCGTGTATTTTAGGTATGAAATTAGGTATTAGGTGTAAATGAATGAAATTAGGGCCTACGTGTTAAATAAAGCACATGTTTATGCTCAAACCATCCATGCTCTTGCTTTTCAAAACTTTGGATTTTTGGGGGGTTTTTCGTAAAAATACTCAAAATCGAAATTTTCAAATAGGTACACTTTTAGAAAAAAAAAAACAGGTGCGCCGTAACACACTAAAGAATCGAAGCTTTTTCACAATTTCAGACACACAGAGGAAACATAGTGTAAAACTATATAATTTTCGGGTATAATTTGCCTAAGACCTTCGGCCAGAATTGGTTATCTAAGTATTTTTTTAATACAACAAAGGGAGTTTAGGCAAACGTAGAGGCTACGTGCCATAATAAGCGAAAATTTAGTTTTCGTGTATTTTAGGTATGGAATTAGGTATTAGGTGTAAATGAATGAAATTAGGGCCTACGTGTTAAATAAAGCACAGCTTTATGCTCAAACCATCCATGCTTTTGCTTTTCAAAACTTTGGATTTTTGGGGGGTTTTTCGTAAAAATACTCAAAATCGAAATTTTCAAATAGGTACATTTTTAGAAAAAAAAAAACAGGTGCGCCGTTACACACGAAAGAATCGAAGCTTTTTCACAATTTCAGACACACAAAGGAAACATAGTGTAAAACTATAAAATTTTCGGGTATAATTTGCCTAAGACCTTCGGCCAGAATGGGTTATCTAAGTATTTTTTTAATACAACAAAGGGAGTTTAGGCAATTGCATTATTTTGCCGTTAGGCAATTTATGCTAGAACTTGTGTTTTCTGTTAAAGGCCTTCTGCTGAAATGGGTTGCCGTAGATTTAAGGCAATATTAAAAAAGGAAGTTGGGTATCATAACTTTAAGTAAGTTATACTTTTTGCTAGTGAAGATTTCCTAAGGCCTTTGCAACAAGCGGTTGCGTTATTCTCTTAGGATTTGTTTTTTTTTTTCATCTTTTCAGCTTTGTTTTCACTTTTTTATTTTTCTGTTTTTAATCAACTCAATTTTTATTTAATATCAACTCATCAGTTGTCTTGCGTGGTTCCCGCTGTGGTACACTAAGCAGTTTTATGTTCTACTTGTTTCGTCAGTGTAACGAATAAATTGCTGCGAAATACATGCACATTAGATAAGAAAAGGAAAGCAAATAATGACCGCGTATGTAGATTGTAAGAACCCCAATTTGCTTTTGCCCAAGTATCTTTGGCATTTTATAGAAATTTGGCATGACCAAGTTGACAAAAAACTTATGAAATTTGCACAAATTTCTTAGGCTTCATACAAAAATAGTTACCCAAGTAATTTTAGGCAAAACGCCGTAGGTATTTTTCTGTGTGTAGATTTGATAATTGATAAAAAACCCACGAAAATCAAATTGACACACACCATCTCTTTGTCGATTTTAAAGCTGCGTTCGATAGCCCGAGAAGGGATTGCCTATACGCAACAATGTCTGAGTTCGGTATACCTGCAAGTTGATTAGACTTTGCAGAATGACGTTGAGCAACACACGCAGCTCCGTCAAGGTAGGAAATGACCTCTCCGAAACTTTCAATACCGAAAGAGGTTTCAGGCAAGGCGATCCACTGTCTTGCGATCTCTTCAACATCATCATGGAGGGGATCGTACGAAAGGCCGGTGTGCATCGTAATGGCACAATTTTCTATAAAGGTCTCCAGCTCCTTGCGTACGCTGATGATATTGATAGTGTTGGCAGAACCAAGAGAGATGTTACCGCTGCTTTCACCGCTATCGAAAAGGAATCAGCCAAAGTGGGTTTGACGATAAATGAGGGTAAAACAAAGTATATGCTGTCTACAAACAAGGGAACGCGGCGATTAGACTCCCACGTTTCATCCGGCAGCTATAACTTTGAAGTAGTCAAGGAGTTCGTTTACCTTGGCACCGCCATTAACACTAACAACGAAATCAGCCTGGAGATAAAGCGAAGAACAAAAATTGCTAATAGGTGCTACTACGGGCTCAGTAAGCAACTAAGTTCCAGAGCCCTCTCTCGATCGACAAAACTAACACTCTACAAGACGCTCGTTCTACCTGTGCTGCTTTATGGCGCTGAGGCATGGGTAGTTTCGCAAACTGACGCAGCCGCTCTGGGGGTGTTCGAGAGAAAAGTTCTTCGCAAAATCTTCGGTCCTGTTCCAGTCGGCGATGACTATCGCATCCGAATGAACCACGAGCTGTATGAGCTCTACGAAGACATTGACGTAGTTCGGCGTATAACTGTGCAGCGACTACGCTGGCTGGGTCATGTCCATCGTATGGACGACGAAGCTCCAGCGAAAAAGGTGCTCGAGGCGAGGGTCGCTGGTCAACGACGACGAGGGAGACCATGCCTCCGATGGATGGACCAGGCTGAGGAAGCCCTAACCGCACTTGGTGTATCCGATTGGAGAAGGCGCGCGCAAAGCAGAGGCGCCTGGCGAGAGCTGATGAGGTCGGTCGAAATCCGGACACGGGTTGTCACGGCCATCTAAGTAAGTGAGTAAGTAAGATTTGATAATTTAATTTTTTTTTTTTAAATGACATAAATTCAAAAATTTTAAGCAACATTAAATAAATTAATAAACACACGTTAATATTCACTCCAGTAAATTTTATTACATTTCATTATTATTTTATTTATTTTATTACATGTTTCTGTCATTGATAAAATAAAAGCATGTACCAACAACAGCACAAGCGCATTCTCATAAAAAAAATATAATTTCGCCCACCGTGAGGATCGGATCCCATGATCCATTGATTAATTAACCCTACACTCTTTCCACCGAGCCAAACAACTCTGTTAAATTATGATGTTGATTTAATATTAAATATATAACTACAGCTATGTTAACATTTGTTTACAGATGGCGTTACCAAATTGAGGATGATGACCATTGTTGTCACTTGCAAATTTTACATAGTGGTAGGTTGAGTCTAAAATTCGATTGAAGTCCTACAGCAAAACAAATCATAAGAAGTATACCATAAAGCAAGTTTTTCGCTCTGAATTAGTTTACTTGCAAATAATTCTCATATTATGTTCTTAAAACAGTACTAAAATAAAATATTAAATGCCATAATAAATAAAATATTATATGTAATAAAATATCTAAAATTTTAATTATAATGCAGTCATTTTTATATAAATATATTAGAATGTGATGGATTTTAAAAAATTTAAATAGTGGTAGAAACCAAAAAAGTGCTAGATTTACCACAATTGTGGAAAAGTGGCAATACTGATGATTCTTGTAGCAAGTAGTTTAGCAGCAACCCAAACCATAAAAATCATTTAATCAACTCTTGTAGCAAGTGGCTTAGCAGCTACCCAAACCACACAAATACATTAATAGATTATTGTATGTGCTGCAATATAGCTTCAATTGCACTTAATACTGAATCAATGCTTCTCTGTAAAGAAAGTGTTTGTCTCAATGGATAGAGTATATAACTCTAATCGGAGGTTGAAGGGTTCAAATCCCCACGGCAGGCGGAGAAATGTTCTTTTATATTTGATATATTAAATTGTCTTGTAGTAAAAAACGCAGAAACAAAAGAAACCTTATAAAATTCTAAAAAAAATCTGTCGAAACTTTTCAGATTTCACTCCAAGCAAATCACAGAACGAGGCTTTGCTTCAAAAATCATAACGATATCTTTTTACTTGTTTCATGTATGTATGCTATCGTTTTGACGATTGAATTGACACGATAGATAATTTGATATCGTTTGTGGTTTTTATTTGTTACTAATTCATAAAATTTACAAAATTTAAATCTTTCAGAGCTGGAATTGATTTATATTTTTGTTTGACGATGAGAATAAAAAAAATAGGTTGTTGCAATATCTCAAGATCCTTAGAGATAAATTGAATTATTGATGTCTTTTATTAAAAAGGTATTTGTTGTGTTTACAATATTCCAGTGTAAGTTGTGTAAATAATTTGTTGTCAAATAAATTTAGCTTGTGAGATTTCGACATAATTGTTAGCCAGCTGCGGGTGTTTATCAACGAAATTGATTAAAATTTTAATTTGCTTAGGAGTAAATAAGTTTGCCTAAAATATAATTTTGAACACATTTATACGGAAATATTTGATTAAATAGTCAACAATACTTACATTTTTGCACAACTACCAATAAAAAAATTACGGAATTGTCACTTTTAGTACAGATCATATGTTTTCTAGTGACTTTCAAAAAATATGAAGCAAACACTTGACGATATCGTCGTAGATTATCGTTTGAACGATGATCGTTTTGAAAGTGATGAGAGCCCAGGCTAATCAACATAACTACACATTTTTTTCAAAATTGTAAAAATAAATTCACAAAATATTTCCACAATTTTTCATTTAAATTTTTTCAAGTTTGGTTTTTAAAAATAATTTTCTTTAAATCAACAAGAACAAAATGGAGTTTTTTCGAAAAGTAAAAAATCACAATTCTGGTAGTTTTTGTCCAATTTTCATGTTTAATAGCTTATTTTAAACAAAAACTAAATAGAAAACGAACAACGAACTAGCTTTTCGAAAATTTACTCTTATACAACAGTTAAGCTTTTTGAAGAAAATAACACTTCTTTCCCGTATCGCCAAGTACTGACATGTTTCGATGAATGTCGACACGGGTTCCCGTGGTCTTAGGAACACGAAATTTTATTTACATTTATTTTACCATAATACGAAAAAATTAATATATGCCATAAAAAATGCAACTTAAAATTTTTTGAGACACCCTAATATGTATTTTGTTTTTTTACGTTTTATCCAGTTAAAAAAACACAGATTTTGTACGTTGTTCGTTAAACTAAGTGAAGCTATATTTCTTTTGTTCGTTATATAAGGTACTCAATGGAATCAATTTGCTTGTTCGTTATTTGCGGTTTTCGTAGAATCGAATGTTCGTTAAATCGGAAAACTACTGTATTTCATTGGATTTCTTTTTGTTATTGCTTAGATTGTTTTTTTTTTTTGAAACGTAAGAAACGTAAGAGAGGCATAAGAGAGACCCCGTGGTTGGCATTTTTAAGGGATAGCTAGTTTCGAATCTGATCTCAGGATTGAAGATGGATAGGATTGCTACCTCGATTTTTTTTTTATATTTGCGAATCCTTGTAATTTTTAAATTTTGACAACGACTTTGATTTTGAATCTGATATCTGATATCTTTCAGTTGATCTCGTCTACTTGTCGGTATCGGTGTTGTTTTTTTAGTGTGTGTTGTTATAGTAATTATTATAGTGAAAAATCTAAAATTTTTTAAATCGTTTGTATCAAAACTATTATGAACTGTATTTATGTGTTTTTAAAAGAAAGAAATTAATTTTGTTTAGTAGTAATACAAACATTGTTTAGTTATAGTGATTACATAATTTATGTTATTAATATAGAACAGTTTTTTGTTGTACTTCACACAATCTAGTGTTTGTATGCCTAATTTTTTCTATTCCTCTTTGTGCGGTGTTTGTTTATCTGTTGTGCAGTGAGAGTCTCTAGTGTTGTTATTGTGCTTAACACTTTGTGTACGCTGCATTTTACTGTGCCAACCCTGAAAGCACATTTTACATTTAAAAACGCTCACAAAGTAATTGAAATTTTTTTCAATGGATTATTTTTCCATTGATAATATTGCTGCTTGTTCTCTGAACGAGCAATGCAAAAGCCAGAATATTCTGTACCCTATGTTCAGCTGTTCTGGCCCATGTGAGCGAATGTTCCACGCTTCTTGTGCTGGTATTTCTAAATCGTGCCTTGACGATTTAATTTCAGTCCGATCTGGTCTTCGCTGGTATTGTGCTTCGTGCAGGGCCCTTTCCCCGGATGAACTCTATTCTAAAATTAAGCTTTTTGGGGAAAGCCTTAACTTATTAAATAATAACTTCAGAGAAATTGTTTCATTTTTTAGCGAAGTTAGTGCCGCACCCACTACCAGCGTTTCTGATGAAATTACTGTTCAGGATAACATTTCGGTTCCTTCGTCCATGACTGCTTCTTCCGGAATTTTGTCAGTTTCATCAGAAAAAGACCCTAAAAGCTCTAAAAGGAAGAGGAAAAACAAAAACAAAAATAAGCGTCAGAAGGCGTCCTCCAGACCTTCCAAGGCAAAGCAGCCCTCAGCAATGCCATCAGAAAATAATAATACGGTGATTTCTTATACACCATCTTCTATTCCTCCATTGACTAGTAGTCCAAATACGATTTCAACTACGCCTAACAGTCATTTGACTTTAAGAGCAGTTTCGAGGACCAGAAATGTTTTCATTTCACGTCTTCAGCCCGACACATCAATAGAAAATATATTGACGTTTGTCAGGCAATCCAAGTTAGTGAACTCAAATACATTCTGTTCATGCAAAAAAATTGGTAATAAGCCTTCCCATGCTTCTTTCATTTTAACAGTTGCAGCCGATGATTTTACAACTGTTCTTAACTCTAATTTGTGGGCCGATAATATTCTTGTTACTGAGTTCAAGCCAAAAAATAAGCCTAAAAGGGTGACTCAAGCCGCCCGCCAGTCTCAAAAAAACTAAATAGGCTGTCCCTTTACTATCAAAATGTAAGGGGACTACGTTCTAAGACGCAGAGCTTATTTCTATCAACTCAAAATTGCTCTGAGGATATTATCGCGTTAACAGAAACGTGGCTGAACGGAAGCATTACTGATTTGGAATTGTTTGACAATAGTTTTCAAGTTTTTAGAAAAGACAGATACACTGACAATATTTCTTCTGTCGGTGGTGGTGTCCTTTTGGCTGTAAGGAACTGCTTTGTCAGTTTTATTGTTGACATTCCCTGCTCTTCTAATATTGAACTAATTTGCGTTAAAGTTATACATTGTAACTCTAATGTATATGTTATTAATGCGTATGTTCCTCCTAAGAGTAGTGTAGAGGTCTATGCAAGCCTTGCGGAGTGCATAGATTACATAATTGATTTACTTGACGTTAATGACGACATTTTATTATTGGGCGATTTTAATCTAGCTGATTTAAAATGGCATTCTTCTGACGATGATACGTACTATTGTGCATCTAATTCGAAGACCCGCCAAGAACATATATTTGTTGATAATATATGTTCAGACTTACAACAAGTGAGTTGTATTTATAATAGTCTTGAAAGACTTCTTGACCTGGTCTTAACTACAGACAGTAACAATGTTGTTGTTAAGAGGGCCTTTCATGCTCTAACTACTGTTGATGAATATCATCCACCATTGAGTATTTGGTACGAATCCGACAGAGCAAATATAGTAAATTCTAATTCAGCAGATAAGCTTTATGAATTCAATTTTAAAAAAGCTGACTTTTTGAAGTTGAATCAGTTGCTTAATGGCAAACTTAATACAATTTTAAAATATATAAATGAAAATTGCCTTGATGACTCCATACATTTTTTTTATATGGAACTCTTTGCTGTGTTTTCTCAATCCGTACCTTATAGTCTCAAATTTGCGAGGAATTCTACGTACCCTTGGTACACAAAGGATTTAAAGACTCTTCCCAACAACAGGAATAGGGCATGGAAGAAATACATCTGTAGCTTAGGCTCAAACGACCTAGAAACTTACAAACGTATGTTTCTGGAATTTGAAAATCGCTCAGCTACATTATATCACGAATATTTAGATAATGTTAAGCTGAGAATATTGACAGATCCAAAGAAATTTTGGGGATTCGTAAACACAAAGAAGAAATCTGATGGATTTCCTTCTTCATTTAGAACTCCTGAGGGATTTACTGACAATCCCGTCAAAATTTGTGGCCTTTTCGCCAATCTTTTTAAAGAATCATTCTGTTCAGATTCTTTTAATCCTGATGGAGAGTACTTTGAATATATGAATTCCGAACCCAGAGTATCTTTGGAACATATATCCTTCACTCCAGAGGATATTTTAATGTATATTAGATCGATCGATGAGGAGTTCGGTGCTGGACCTGACGGTGTTCCTGCCGCAGTGTTAACACAATGCGGTTCCGTTTTGAGTCAACCACTGTCTTTATTATTCAATAAATCTATTAACGAAAGTTATTTTCCACTTTTTTGGAAAAAATCATTTATAAGTCCTATTTTTAAAAAAGGTTGCAGGAACGATGTCAGTAACTATAGGCCTATCGCTAAGCTCTCATCGATTTCAAAACTTTTTGAGCGGATGGTGTACGATCGGGTGAAAATTCACTGTGGCAAAGTCATAACAACTCGTCAGCATGGTTTTGTGAATGGCAGATCCACTGTGTCTAATCTTCTCGATTTTACAACATTCTGCTTAAATTCTATTGATTCTGGTAACCAGGTCGATTGTGTTTACACTGACTTTAGTAAGGCATTTGATAAGCTACCACACAATCTAATCTTATTTAAACTTGAGTTAATGGGATTTCCACAATATTTTGTGAACTGGATTAAATCGTATTTGGTGGAGCGATCTTATCAAATACGTTTCCGAGGCGCATTGTCTTCTGAATTTATTGCTGGATCAGGTGTTCCTCAGGGTAGTCACCTTGGTCCTCTTCTGTTTATTTTAGCTATCAATGATGTAACTCACGTCATTGAACACTCTCATCTGCTTATTTATGCCGATGATATGAAAATATCCAAAACGATTAATTCTAGAGATATTTCAGATCTACTCCAGTCTGATCTAAAATCCTTTGAAGTTTGGTGTTCTAAAAATAATATGTTTTTAAATCCAGATAAATGCCAAACTATGACCTTTTCGCGAAAAAGGAATAATTTTATTTTTGATTATAAGATTAAAGATACTGCCTTGAGTCGTGTAGACACCGTCAAAGACCTAGGTATATGCGTGGATTCTAAGCTGTCGTTTAACATTCATATTGATAATATTTGTAAAAAAGCATCTTCAATGCTTGGTTTTGTAAAACGCTGGGCCAAAGAATTTAATAGCATGATTACAACTACAACGTTGTATTATGCAATCGTGCGTCCTCACTTAGAGCATGCAAGTCAAGTTTGGTCCCCAAGTTACAATGTGAATGTTGATCGAATAGAAAGAATCCAAAAACGTTTTGTTCAGTTTGCTCTAAGGGGCTTAAGTGAAACTGACATATTAGACCTTCCTCCTTATGAGGATCGTTTAAAACTATTAAAAATGCAGTCTTTAGGTGATCGAAGGAAATCGGCAGATATCGTATATTTACACCAGCTCATTACAGGTGTATTCGATTCTCCAGAACTTCTTTCTCACATAAATTTTAACACTAACCGTAAAAGCAGTAGAAACGCTAACAACTTAATTTATTTGCCATTTAGTAGAACAAATTATATCCTTTAAGTCGCATGAGTTCCTTTGTTAACAATTGTAGCGTTTTTGATGTTAATTTGTCAAAAGGTCAACTCAAAAGTAGATTAAAAATAGTTGTGTAAATAGATCTATGTATACGCATGGTTAGTTGTTACGTCTTGTGTTGTCCCTGAGCCCAACCCATTTATTGGTGGGTAAATTTTTCCCACATTAACTTGTTTGTGGTCACGGGTATCCATAACATTGATATTTTTCAATGATTACTGGGTAGTGGCTTTAGATGGGTTAATGCTGAGGAAGTGCGATATAGCTGTAGTAGCTGAACTCTATTGTTATTGCATGATATCACAGTTTTAAAATTCATGATGGCGGATAGAATTGCCACCTAAATTTTTTATTATTACGATTTCGGTGCTGGGCGAATGCTAGGAAAGAATGGGTCCTGAATCCAAATCCGTTTCCAGAGTTTTAAAGCTATGAAATTTTTTTTGCAATAGGCTTGTCACATAATAAAATGTATTTTTAATGGCCAATTTCTTCACAGAGGGCAAGGATTGAATCTTCGATTCAATTTATTTTAAATCGCTTCTAAAAGTTGTCGCATTTATCGCATTTTTATCGAACTGACGTTGGATTTGAACTCTTTTAACAAATGACCAAAAGTTTTTGCTCCCTTTAGGGCAGAGAAGAACTTGTTCTTTAATGCGAGTTTCGTAAAGAAACTTTTCGCGTTTTAAAATTGCGTTACAGCAATTCCTAGCCTTGATGCGAAGTATATTAGTATCAGCATCCTTATCAGAACGCCTATTCTGATAGACTTCCTCCAATGAGTATATATATAACAGATAATTTATTTCGCTCTGAAGTTTAACATGACTCCAAATGTAGCAAGCAAATGAAGAAATTTGGAATTTTTGTTTTCGAAATTAAATGTGCGCAGAACAATGTGCGCAGAAGCGCTGCCGATATTTGTGCAGCCGCCGCCAAGATTGTTGTGTTGGTTTTTTCTATTGAAATTTTTCCTGCACAATGTTTAAGTTTTGGGCTAGACTTGCTCTTGCATGGATTTATTTCAATATGCCAACTATTTATGCCAGTTCCAGGTATTTGTATATTTGAAAATATAAAATGATTTTTTTCAATATTTCTATGCATATGAATATTTTTTACGTCAAATAGAAAATTTTTCATTTATCCAATTTATGATATTTTCAAATAAATTGAATAAATTAATTTTGAATTTTTTAGCTGCCTTTGCTTGCATAGATTTATTTCAATTTCCCAATGAGATATTTGCAAGTTTAAAAGTTTTTCAATCAACATGCATGTATTGAATTGAGAAGCTGAAGTATAAAAATATGAAATGTTTTGAATTATCTGAATTTGATCGAGTTTATTGTATTGGAATAATAACATTTTGGAATTAATAACATTTTTTTGACTGACTGGCTTGCTTGTTGCATGCATTTATTGCAATATGCCAATTAGATATTTGCAAGATTCAGGTATTTCTATTTTTCAATATTTCTATGTAAACTCATTTTTTTTGGTCAAATAGAAAATGTTGCATTTAATCCAATTTCTCTTATTTTCAATAAATTGGAATAAATGTGGCAAATATATCAATTTAGGTTTAATTTATAATAAATTTCGGTTATAATAACAGAATAATTTATAGCAGCAAATTTTTAAAACAAAAAAGAAAAAAATAAAAAAAAGCGCCGCCATCTCGCCTCGAACCCAGGCATTTCGATTGCGAGTCAAACAACTTAACCATTCGACCACAACTCAATTGAATAATTTCTTTCATTTTAAAGAAAATGTTGCATTTAATCCAATTTCTCTTATTTTCAATAAATTGGAATAAATGTGGCAAATATATCAATTTAGGTTTAATTTATAATAAATTTCGGTTATAATAACAGAATAATTTATAGCAGCAAATTTTTAAAACAAAAAAGAAAAAATAAAAAAAAGCGCCGCCATCTAGCCTCGAACCCAGGCATTTCGATTGCGAGTCAAACAACTTTACCATTCGACCACAACTCAATTGAATAATTTCTTTCTTAATAACAAATAACAGCAAGTTTGATAAAATCAAATTAAAATTTTCTTAAACAAATTTAAATACGCTGAAAAGAACGTGTTGCAAGGAAAATATTTCATTTATATGCGTGCATGTATAAAATACAAATTTACTCGTATTTCAACTTCCCAATTAGATATTTGCAACTTTCAAAGCTTTTGAATTAACTTGCAGGTATTTAATTGACAAATTAAAGTATGTAAAAATTAAATCTTATTCAACTTGTTATTTCAGTAAAACACTGCAATGATATTTTGCAGATTTTTTTTGACATTTTAAAAAAGCGCATATATGCAATCTGCATGATCGCATGACTGTACTTCTTATGATAATAGCCACGTCAACGATCTATTGAATGCTTTGTTAAGAGTTGTCCGGGAGTGAATACGGAAGGCATAATCAGGCTGTATGGATTTCCGAAAAATCAACCCGACTTATTGTCCAAATGGATAAAAAACTTGCATGTAAAGAATTTGGAGGAAAGAAACACTAGCAGCCGATTGAGTGCGCGTCATTTTGACGCCTCGTGCCTTGGCACGAAGAGGTTAAAACTTGGTTCAGTATCAACTCTGTGCTTACCCCCTAGCCACACGTGCCAGTTCGTAAGAAGTTACAGTTCGAAAAACTCAATACACTCCCACTTTTCACTAATACACTTACACCTTGACATCACTGGCAGTCCACTGGCAACAACTTTTACTGAGACAGTGAATTTTAACAACCGCAGCCAGTGCAAAATCGAAGTAAGGAAAACAGTGTTGTATTTTCTTCTTAAAATATTCGAACTTTAAATGTCTTGTAGTGAAATATATGCAATTAGGTGTGTTTCCGTACTTTACACTGTGTAAGATTTGTGTAAGTTCAAACTGAGAAAGTAAAAACGAAATGTGAGAATAGTTGCAAAAGTACGGAAACAGCTTCTAGTACAAAGTACTAGCACAAAACAGCTGATTTTGATTGCAGACATGCCAAACGTAAATTGCGCCAATTAAAATTATCGTCAATTTGTTTGTGAAGTAAGTAAACTTGTTTCAAACTATAATATTACTTTTAATAATTAATTGATTGTTAAAAATGGAAGGCAAAAAAAAAAAAAAATTCAGGTGAATTTTTCTCCAGGAACACAAACAATACTGAAATGTTATTTGACATTTGCTTCTTCTTATTGATGCTTGTTCTTCTTGATGCTTGTTCTTACTTTACTTGGAGTCTTGAGTACTCTCTGTGCACTATATGTGCTCAAGAGAGCGGTTTTATGCTTGTTCTTCTCCTCCCATTTTAAGCACAGAAAGTACGGAAACAGAAAAAAGTGTCCCAATAGTTACACAGTGTGAGTACGGAAACACACCTATTATTTCAATTTCCCTTATTTGAAACATAAAATATCATATGAATAAGTTGCATTTCATTTTGAAAAAATATTGATAAACACATTTTACAACATTATTAGTTCCCTAGTTTTATCCCACAGTACTATCACGTGTGGCTGCAGTAGTGAAAATAGTGAAAATTTGTGATCGCGGGGCTCTATTCCGTAAGTGTGTACAAAATTTATTAATGGTGTAGGTACTCTTTTAAAAAGTAAAAAAATTTATTTGTAATATTAGTTAATCAGAAACTGGATATGTACACAATATTTAGTGCACACTGCTTTTTGCGCAATTAGAGAATGGTGCCCCTTGGGGATTTGCATTACTTTTACAATACCATTAAATAAAATAAAATTTATTTTAGTGTTAAAATTATTTAAATATCTGGAACAAGTCTAGTTTAATGAACCCGCTTAAATTTCTGAAAGTTGTTTGGTACAAGGCATGACAGAATTATAATTGTATCATGCGTCCAAGGTAGCATTTTTTTTTTCGTAGATTATAATGGTATTGAAAAAAAACCACTATCCCTCCCTGTGTCCCCCTTTGGCCAAAGCAATCTCTTGAAATTTAGTGGGTTCATTGAAGTAGACTTAAGCCAAATATCTTTCATATCTATCATAATAAAAATAAATAAAAATCATTCCAAGATCATTCTTTTTTCAATCAGAAATGTTATTTTTTAAATGTTATTTTTTATCGTTATGAAAATCATTTTGTGATCGTTTCTTTTCGATCAGAAATAAAAAATATTTTTGGTCGATATTTTTCAGAACAAAAAATTTTTTCGTTCAAATTAAAAAAATTTATTTTTTAATCGAAATTATATCGATAAAAAAAAGCAACATGTATATGTGCATGATGGTGGCCGATTTAGAATTATTTTTTTAAGTGAAATTTCTTTTAACTGCTACTTTTTTGTACAGCTTTTTTTACTTCTATGTATCTACTACTATGTAATTCTACTATATTCTACTGCTGTGTCTACAAGTATTTCCTGCTACTATTTTGTGACCTAATTCAACTATGTTTTTTTTTATTTTGACCTACTATATTCCACCACTATTTTCAACTATGAATAAAAAGGGTAATAAATAAGGGAAATAAAGAGTATATAAAGGGATAATTTAAAAAGTACCTTGTTATTTATTGCAACGTTATGCAGTTACAAACATTTGAATTAAAAACAATTAAATATATATTCACTTGTTTTAATTTTTGGGGCATTTTTATGAGTTTTTTTAGGACATTTTTATGCTTTACATGCGTGTACATTCTTGACGATTTTCTTGAGAGAAGCTCAAGTAATTTAAAAATGATTTGATGAATAATGAATCAAAGTAAAAATGAATGAAAAAGTCAAATTTTTATAAAGATTTTTTTTATTTGCGTTGTAATTAAGTAGCACTATATTAAGTGAAAGAATTGCAACAATCGATTCTAAGGATTTAAAGATATAAAAAAAACTATGCTCTGGCGTGACGTTACAAAAAACAGAAGTAGTTTTAGTCGTCGATTACAAAATTTGCAAAACTCTGCGAATTAGGCAAGAATTTTTGTATAAAACCTTTTTTAGAAGGTTTTGAAATAATATAAGTTTATTTTTCAAGTAATCAAATTTAAAGATCTTTTACCGTTTTTTTTTTTGTTATTACGCTGTCATCTGACTTGACGTTACTGGCGTTACGTTTCTTAAATTTCCATTGTAATTCCATTGGGTAATTGAGTAGTTTGGTAATTAAGTAATTATGCAATTTAGTAATTAAAAAACAAATTTAATATGTTCTGTCTCTTCTTGCCTCAAACATTTTCCATTATTTTAAACCAATGCCTTCCTCTTTAACTAAAACAAAAACATCTACGAAACATTTACTTAACATTTACTAAAAAGAAAAATTACATTTGTGAAACAATGCAGACGATTTGATCATGATGGTAAATGAGTTTATGATCGAATTGCTTAAATCAATAAAATTTATATGTTTTTCTAAGGAAATATCATTAAATTATAAGTTTTTAATAACTTAATTTTCATGTCACGGTGGCCTTTTTTCTGGAAATGCCCATAAAGAGTTTTTCTGTCAATATAATAATATATATATATATAACTTATCATTGGTTAAATATCGAAAATTAGCCTTTTGTTTGTTTTGTACACATAAAAAAATTAATTTTGATTTTTAACTATAGTTCAACTAACATAAGAAATTTCACGCATTGGCAAATATCACATTTTTTCAGGAGCTCCAAAACGATCCGAATGCTCTAAAAATCTAGCTTCAAAAACGATGCGATTGTTTTAAATATCTGGTTTAGAAAACTTGCCGATTATTCAAAAAATTTCGTGATAATTTGTTATACCTTGGAAGTCAAAGTTTTATTCCACCACTTTTAAAAACATGTTTAAAATATTTAGAATATATTTTCCACATTTACTACAATTTATTTGAAGCATTTTCTATTTGACGCTAAAAAAATTGGACATAATTAGAAACATTGAAAAAATAAGATTTAATTTTTGCATACTTAACTTTGTCATTTAAATACCTGCTTATTTGTAAATTATACATGCACGCATATAAATGAAATATTTTCCTTGCAACACGTTCTTTTCAGCGTATTTAAATTTGTTTAAGAAAATTTTAATTTGATTTTATCAACCTTGCTGTTATTTGTTATTAAGAAAGAAATTATTCAATTGAGTTGTGGTCGAATGGTTAAGTTGTTTGCCTCGCAATCGAAATGCCCGGGTTCAGGGCTAGGTGGCGGCGCTTATTTTTTCTTTTTTTTTTTAATTTGCTGCTATAAATTATTTTGTTATTATAAACGAAATTTTATACCTAAGTTGATATATTTGCCACATTTATTCCAATTTATTAAAAATTAAAGAAATTGGATTAAATGCGACATTTTCTATTTGTTCTAAAAAAAATCAATTTACATAGAATTAAATTCGATCAAATTCAGATAATGCAAAACATTTCATATTTTTATACTTCAACTTCTCAATTCAATACATGCAAGTTGATTGAAAACCTTTTTAACTTGCAAATATCTAATTGGGAAATTGAAATAAATCTATGCAAGCAAAAGCAGCTAAAAAATTAAAAAATTCATTTATCCAATTTATTTGAAAATATCATAAATTGGATAAATGAAAAATTTTCTATTTGACGTAGAAAATATTTATACGCATCGAAATATTGAAAAAAATCATTTTATATTTTCAAATATACAAATACCTGGAACTGGCATAAATAGTTGGCATATTGAAAAATTTCAATATTAAAAACCAACACAAGAATCTTGGCGGCGGATGCACAAATATCGGCAGCGCTTCTGCGCACATTTAATTTCGAAAACAAAATTTCGAAATTGTAGATAATTTTTTGTACCATAACAGCAGCGGCATTTACATTTTTGTCAGCGGAAACATAATTCCCAATTAAAGTTGCGATAATAATTATTTAACGCAGTCAAATTTGTATTGTCATTAAACCATGCAGTCCTCTTCGGGTCTTTAGGCGTAGAGGTACAGAGGTTAGAATATGAAAAAGCGGCGGAGATGGTGCAATAGTCCGAATTATCAAGAGGTGCGTTCACACTCACATCATATTTTTCATGATTCAAAGTCAGAGAAAGATCTAGGATGTTATAGCTATGCAGATGATTTGGTGGAAAAAAGTTGGTTCCATCACTAGTTGAATCAGTTGGTTCGATTCAGTAAAAAGCTCAACATATTGACCCTCAGATGTTGTATGGCTCGAGTGACATAACCAAGCCGAGTTGTTGAAATCGCCGGCTACAACGATTTCGCTATCAGGGAGCAACCCAAAAATGTGTGTTAACGAATCAGAGAGAGTCCAGTTTGTTTAAAGTGGGCTCCATCCCTAAATTTGGACTTCTATACACAAAACAAAAGTGTAGCAAATTCGAACGGACCCTGAACCTAACCCACATAGAGCTTAACTCTGGATCAGTCATATCCAGGCTCCGCACACACTGATATGCTACATCCGAACGTATAAAAAGAGCGATGCCCCTATGCAAAGAAAATAATGGCAACAAGCGATAATCAGGTATATGAAAATCTAGTGGATCTGCATATTCGCTAACCTGGACCTCTCCTAGTGCCATTACTTGAGGCCTATGCAGAGTACAACATGTAAATACGGAAAAAAACACAGGTGTGTCGTTGGACACACGAGAGAAGCGAAGATTTTTTGCAGTTACATAGGTTTGATAGCTTAATAATTATTTTTTTTTAATAAATTAATTTTTAAATTCAAAAATTAAAAATAACTTAAAATAAATTACATACATACACAAAACATACTTAATGCTTATTTTTGTATTGTTAAATGTAAAATTTCCACGCCAATTACATATACAGGCATATAATGCCAGCGACCCTCCATTTTAACTCTCCACACATGGTTGTGAACTTAGATGCACTGAACAAATGTTTTCCTTCAACAGCGTACTTACTTACTAAGGTGGTCGTAACAACCCGTGTCCGGGTTTCGGCCGACCTCATCAGCTCTCGCCAGGCGCCTCTGCTTTGCGCGCGCCTTCTCCAATTGGATACACCAAGTGCGGTAAGGGCTTCCTTAGCCTGGTCCATCCATCGGAGGCATGGTCTCCCTCATCGTCGTTGACCAGCGACCCTCGCCTCGAGCACCTTTTTCGCTGAAGCTTCATCGTTCATACGATAATTAAAAAAGCAAGATTTTATAGAAGAAAGGCAGAAAAACATGTAAGTTCTTTTATTTTTATAATTTGTGGATAAATTAATATAAAAAAGCCTTTCAGAATGGACATGCATACGGATGATGTTCTTTGTTGTGCAGATGGACAAGTCGTCAACCTATTGCTGCAAGCCTATCGTCAACCTATTTGCGGGCTAAAATAGTGACCGTGGATAACAAAACGATAACAACAACAACACGGCTGGTAACGCAAACGTTCACTAATCTGAAATTCATAAATAAATAAAAAAAATCTGTTTTAATTAATTATTCTTATTTTTGTAACATGAGGACAAAATTCTTATTTTTGTAACAAGCTGGGTGAGTTTGTAACCCAGCGACTTAAGCCGAAACTTTGTGCAACACGATTTTATGGGCTCAATGATACGCGATACGTTGCTGCAAAAGACAGAAACGGGTTCTCCGACTTTCTTTTTCCATTGTGCGACGCAAACCTACCTGTGCGGCATAACCTACGAATGGCCATCGGGACGTATGCCACTCGTCGTTCATTGAGCAAAATTCTTAATTTAAGTATGCATTACAGTGAAAGCCCGCTCATGGGAAATGCTTAGCTCGAGTATGCGTTCCTTTCCTATCTTATTATATACTAGCTGAATACCCGGCTTTACTCGGGAGTTGATATAAATAATTTTCGATTTCATTCGTCGATTTGAAAAAAACTTTTCACAAACTTTCGAAGGAGTTTTGTGTGCATCTTACAAACCGGTAACTTCGGCGAAATGAGCAAAATGTAGCTTCAACATCTGAAAATTATGAGAAAAAGTTAGGGAAATCGTCGCTTGCAAAAAAATATTTTCAAGTCTTATATTGTATTCGATAGATGGAACATTTATTTTAAAAAATCAGAGCAAAAACGAATTTTTGACAATAGAATAAAAAAGCCCGCCAAAGCCCTTTTCATACTCGATAATCAAATCCTATATATCCGGTATACAAATTTTTATCTAAATCGGATGAGCGGTTTTTGAGTGCTTTACGATTTCTTAAGTGATTTGTACTACAGAACCATCTGGTGTTTAGGATAGCGCAGGAAAAAAGTCCAAGATACCCACCGAATCCGAAAACTCCTATGTCAAAACTTTCACGCAAATCGAATGTGCAGCTTGGAGTTTTTCGAGATTTTTAAAATATTTGTACTGCATTCCCCTCTGGTGTTCAATATAGAACAAAATAGATAAGTCATAAAAACTACCGTACCCGAAAACCCCTATATACAAATTTTCATGAAAATCAGGTGAATGGTTTCGGAGACAAACTATAATAACAAAATTCGTGGAACCCGGTCACAGCGCTACCTACCGAGTCCAATTGCGAATCTGAACCATCCAGGGATCCACTTAAGAACACACAAAAAATTTCATCAAAATCGGCGCAGCCGTTTACGAACATTTTAATAACATACACACGTACAAATTGTACAACAACGCTCTCTACTCTTCGAGACAGAGCAAAAGAGATAACGCCAAAACAGTTGCCGTACACGAAAATCCTTTAATAAAATTTTTCATTCAAATCGGATGAGCGGCTTTCTACATTTTCACGATTTCTTAAGAGATTTGTACTACAGCGCCCTCTGGTGTTCGATATAGTACAAAAAAGATAAGTCCAAAACAGTCACCATATTAGAAAACCCCTATATACCACTTTTCATGAAAATCGGATAAACAGCTTAGAAGTTTACATGAAAAATAAATTGTGGCATTTTTAATTTATATTTAGTTTTTAGCAATTCTTAAAAAAATTAATTTTCAAGAATTACATTTGAGCTTTATGCCAAGTAATTTCATGAAGCAACAGGTTGCCACAACAACAATGTTCTTTACAGAACAACCACCAGCAGACTAGACAGCTGTTTCGTTGGCCGCTACACCAACTCATCAGTAATCTTCTGTGGGTTATGCAGTCCATTAACTTTGAAAATCTTATAAGCACACCTTCTGCTAAAACCAAAGCGGAATTGCAGTTGTGTGCTTTCCAATTTAAAAGGCAATGTTTTTCTACTTCTTAGCACAAAGCAAAGGTTCAAAAAATTGACTACATTAATTCTGCAAAGTTGGTGTAGAGTTGTAAAGTTGTGATGAGTTGGTGTAGCGGCCAACGAAACAGCTGGCTAGTCTGCTGGTGGTTGTTCTGTAAAGAACATTGTTGTTGTGGCAACCTGTTGCTTCATGAAATTACTTGGCATAAAGCTCAAATGTAATTCTTGAAAATTAATTTTTTTAAGAATTGCTAAAAACTAAACTTAGAAGTTTTTTAAAATATTTGAACACAGTGCACTCTGGTGTTCAAGATAGAACAGAGTAGATAGGTCATAAAAACTAACCGTTTCAGAAAACCTCTACATACAAATTTTCATGCAAATCGGATGAACGGTTTCGGAGATAAACTATAAAAACAAAATGCCTTAAAGACGATCGCAGCGCCACCTACCAAATTTTCATCGAAATCGGATGAGACGTTTTAAAGTTTTGCACGATTTCCTAAGATTTGTACTAAAGTGCCCTCTGGTTTTCAAGATAGCACAAAAAAGATAAGTTCAAAACACCGTATCAGAAAACTCCTGTTTTCCAATTTTCATGCAATTCGGATGCACGGCTTAGGAGATTTTCGAGGTTTTTCAAAATATTTTTACTACAGCGCCCTCAGGTGTTCGAGAGAGAAAAGAGTAGATAAGTCAAAAAACTCGGCGTGTCCGAGAACCTCTACATACAAAACTTCATGGAAATCGGATGAACGGTCTTGGACCTTTTTGCCTTTTTAAAATATTTGTACTACAGCGCCCTCTGGTGTTCAAGACAGAACCTAGTTTATAAGTCACCGTTTCCGAAAACCTCTATTTACCAACTTTAATGCAAATCGGATAATCGACTTTGGAGTTCTTTTGACTTTTTTAAAATCTTTGTACTACAGCGCCCTCTGGTGTTCAAGATAGAACAGAGAAGATAAGTCATGAAAACTCACCGTATCAGAAAACCCCTATTTTGCAATTTTCATGCAAATCGGACAAACGACTTAAGAGTTTTTCGACGTTTTTTAAAATATTTTTACTACAGCGCCCTCTGGTGTTTAAGATAGAACAGAGTAAATAAGTCATAAAAACTCCCCGTATCCGAAAACCTCCCCTATAGGAACAAACTAACTTGTTTTTAAAAACAACTAATTAAAAAACTAGTTTAAAATAAACCAGTATATGAACTACTTTGAATTATATTAAGGCGGCATCTACTTCAATTCTAAATAGTTTTTATTGCATTATATATGAAGTAATTGAAATACTACTCAAAAACAAGTGATTGATAAACTACTTTGAATCATATTAAGGCGGCAACTACTCTGATTTTGACATGTTTTAATTGCAAATTTTTGTGCAGCTCATGTTAAATAACAGGCGCAGCATCCACACAATTCCAATCAATTGGATCGGCACCTTCGCTCATGTACCCAGGCGGTAGCGTGCCCGTTTTTGGAAACTGCTTCCGTAAACTGCATTCACGTAATGAATTTATGTATATATTTTTAATATATACACAGTAGGGTGGAGCGTTGAGCTAAGGAAAAAGAAAAGAAATGTGAATTTCGATAACGACTAGTGCTCAAAAGTTGTGAGAGGCTTTGAAAAGTATTACTGAAAAGTTTCAGGTCAATCAGACAAAGTCTAAGGACTCCATTTTTAATTTGAAAATTCAACTTAATAGCTAGAACCAAATTAATGTTGTTCAGTATTATATATTTTTAATGTAATCTGAAAAACTAGAAAATACAAATTTGGGTTACTTTAAGCTTTTAAATGATATTTAATACTTTAATTACTTACGTGACGGGTCGATACTTTTTGACTCAAGTCCTTGATCGTGTGAATTCGAGCAGAACATTTTTTCGACGTGTTGACGTATAAGCTTAAGCTAAGCGTTTAGGTAAATTTAATTTTTGATTTGATTTGGCATTGAAATTTACAATTTGCAATTGAAAATAAAGCTTTGGTTTTTCGCTTACATTTTTAAACAAAGCAACGATTGCAGTCAAACCAGGCTAGCTTCGATCGACTACATCTTAATGACAATAACATACACACAACCAAAAGTTTTTGTTGTGTAAAATACTTCGAACTACATTTATCGACGCTTCCTTTGTTTGTGCATCATAACAGAATATTCAAATTTATTTCATTAGCGGCTCACACATTAATTGTACGGACAGAGGCGCGGAAATTTCAACGTTATCGCGTTGCGCACAATATGCCAAATACGCGCAATTACTTTAATTGTCCAATTTTTGGTCAGGCTTCTGATTTTGATCAAAATAAGCTCCCTACTTACGTTGATGTAGCAAAATGCTACACATTTATTCAAAAAAGTTTAGAAAATTCAAACTTCCATAAAAGTTTTTCGGAAATTTCTATAATACTGTCAAGGTAAAAGCCTCTTTACCAATTTTAAGTATGCCAAGAATCATTACAAAAATAAAAGATTTTCATGAGCAAATGCAAAAAATTAAAAAATATTCAAATAAACAACAAGTTTTTATATTAAAATGCAAGGCTTTTACATCCAAGTACAATGGTAAACTTTTCGATGTATGTTCTTGCAAGTGCGTCGATTTTTCTGCTTGCCGGTGTATAAAAAAAGGTCCTATTTTAGAAAGACCTTTCCTGTTGGATCAAAGAAATTGTAGAAAGATGGTTATTGGTGTAGTGGACGTTGTTACAACAAATAAGCTTCAAAAACGAAGAAATAGGAAAATGGCTGACCAAACAAGACTCCACAATGCCCAAAATCTTACATCTGCAACAGGGTCAGCAGATACTCGTACAATATCTTTCGATTCTGATATAGATTCTGAATCTGAAGACGCAAATCGATCTATAATATTGGAATCATCTATTTCCGCAGATTATCAAAGCTCAGACACCGTATCGCAACATATTACTTCAAATACAGAAAATGAAAGTGCAAGCACCTCATCCCGCAATAATAATGTTAAATTTCCCAGTGTAGCAATAGCTTGCGATAGGTACGGAATTTCGGATCGAGCAGCTGCAATAGTGGTTAGCTCCACACTTAAAGATTTAAGATTGGTTGGTCCTGAGAACTCTAGCATGGCCGTCGATCGCCATAAAATTCGAAGATCACGTAAAGCTGCTAGAGCCGATACTCTCTCAAAGCTCTCAACCAACGCAAGGTCTTGAATTACATGGCATTTATTTCGATGGAAGAAAAGATTAAACTATATCTCAAATAAGATCTGGAAACCATTTAAAAAGAAAAACCGATTCAGAAGAGCATATTGTGCTTGTTTCTGAACCAAGCTCAGAATATATTGGTCATTTTACTCCTTCCTCTAGCACAGCTCTATCAATAAAAACTGATCTTTGCGGTTACCTGGCTAGAAAGAAACTTGATACAAAAAATTTAGTTGCGATCGAATGTGACGGGACTGCAGTGAATACCGGAAAGAATAGGGGAGTGTTAAGATTGGTAGAATTAGAACTGCATAAGCCTTTGCAATGGTTTATATGCCTTCTACATTGCAATGAGCTCCCATTACGACATTTGTTCCTAAAACTAGATGGCAGAACTGTTGGCCCTAAAGCGTTTTCTGGTCCAATTGGAAGAAAACTTCTGATTTGTGAGACTTTTCCAACAGCAAATTTCAAACCAATTGCTTCAGAGTTACCAATCATGGACTTTTCTGAACTCAGTACAGATCAGAAATATTTGTACCAAATGACAACAGCTATTTCTAATAACAACTTAACACCAGACCTTGCTCATAGAAATCCTGGCAAAATGGTTCACTCACGATGGCTAACAACCGCTAATCGCATTCTTCGTTTGTATGCATCCCAGGAAAAACCAAATAAAAATCTTCAAACACTGGCAAAATTTGTTGTTAAAGTGTATGCACCAGTTTGGTTCGAAATAAAAAGAAATCCTACATGTAAGCATGGAAGTTTGCATTTGTGGAGCATGATCAGCAAATCTAGAAATTTTGACAGATCGGTAGGAAATATCATAGACCCCGTTATCCAGCGCAATGGTTTTTTTGCGCATTCGGAAAACGTTTTGCTTGCCATGCTTTCTGTTGAAAGACAGCATATTCGGGAGCTCGCTATTAGACGAATTTTAGAAATAAGATCATATGTTGACTCCGCTGACACACCAGTTCGACTTTTCGAAGTGCCAAATATAAACTTTTCTGCCAAAGATTTCACCGAAATGATTGACTGGCAAACAAATAAAATTTATGTCCCTCCGCTTTTAAAGAAATTTTCTAATGAATTTTTAAAAGAATTTGATGTAAATGCTCCAGAGATAGTATAGCTCTTCAAATTCCCCTGCCACTCACAAGCAGTAGAACGTTGTGTTAAACTCGTAACGGAAGCATCAGCTCTCGTCTGTGGAGAAGAGAATAGAGACGGGCTTATTCGTGTAAGAACTGCATCAAGAAAAACGCTTCCTAAATTTGAGACAAAATCTGACTACCAGAAAAGTCTTGAACAAAATTAAAAAGTCAAATTTTGAAATACAAATTATTTTTTTTTTTCGTTTTAATATATAAAAAAATAAAAATGGAGATAAATATGAAAACAATTTATGAAAAATATGAAATTTTATATGGATTTTAAACAAAATGGTTTTATTACAGTCATGAAATAAAAATAAAAAAAAATTAAAAAAAAAAAACAAAAAAAAAACAAAAAAAAATTAAAAAAAAAAAAAAAAAACAAAAAATTAAAAAAAAAAATTTAAAAAAAATGGATTTCAAAAGACAGCTACCTCCACGTGGTGAAATCTAGGTAGTCAGAATTTTTAAGATTAGCTGAAAGCTGTTATTTTATGTAAATTGTTAAATGTTGTATTTTTCAGTTTTCGAACGAAAATGGAATCCTAAGACCTTGTGCGATTGACTTTAAACTTTACAGACATACTTTCTGAATCCACTTACAACTTTTGAGCACTAGTCGTTCACATAAATTTAAAAAAAAAACAAACGCTCCACCCTAATACACAGCCAAATAAGTGATCTCTTTGATGTATAGAAATTTAAAATTTTTCATCTTCAGTAAGTGGAATATTAAATGCTTTTCAATTGGTTAATTTAAAGTAACTAAAAAAATAGTTTAAATATAACTAATTTAACAAGTAGTTGAAAATATATGCAGACGAAAGTCAATTGACTTATTTAGCGGACATCACCATACAAAATATGTTAGTTCGTTCTATGGAAAAAAGTCAGAATTTCAACTAGTTGTGGTTGACAAAAAACTACTTTATCAACTACTTTTAAATTAGTTGATTTTCCTACAGGGTCTATATAGAAATTTTCATGCAAATCGGATGAATGGTTTCGGAGATAAACGAAAAAAAAGAATGCCTGGAACCCGATCGCAGCGCCCCCTAGCGAGTCCAACCTTTATTACCGAATAGCCTATATATTGACCGGGGGTATAAGGAACCTAGATGTCAAGTTTCATTTAAATCCATCCAGTGGTTTTCGCGTGATGCTCTAAAAGACAGACAGACAGACAGACAAAAATTTTAAAAATGCGATTTTCGTACTCAGTGTCATTCAAAATGTCCATTGCAAAAGGAATTTCAAAAAAATATTTCATGTACAGATTTTTTTTTTACAATTTTATATATATATAGTATCGTCTGAAATTTTAAATATTCACGCTTGTTTCACGGCTGTCAAATTTTGTATGGAGATTTGTATGGAGATTTTGTATGGATCCTTGAAATTTCACGTGAAACTGAACAGAGTACTATTCTTTAGCAAAAAAAAAAAAATAACTTGAGCTCTGCGTTAGGCGAAGTTGTTGCTGCTCTCAGCTGGTCTCGCAAAAACAAGTTTCTGTTAGATTTGTTGTTGGGTGACGTTGTGTTTGTTTTTGTTTATTGTTTTGTTTTAAAGCGGTTACTGTGAGTTTTGTTTAATTTTAATTATTGTTGTTGTTTTTAAAGTTAAAGTTTAAAATTAGTAAAAGTTTATATATTTATTTAAATTTTATTTTTCATGAGATTTTTCCCCCTTTTATATGTTTTATATGACAAGCCGGTAAGCATTTAATTCGCGACGAACATTTAATTTTCAATGGACACTTAATATACGACACGACAGCGTACAACTTGTTTACTATAGTTTTTTTTTGTTATTAATTAGTTTATTTTATTGATAATTCTATTATTATTTGTATATTTATTGTAATTATAGTTTGTATATTTAGTTCCTTAAGTTTTTTTACAAATTTTACACATATAAAAATATTATGAAAAAGAACAAGGGAGCGACCGAGCAACACTTCTGTGCCCCTTGAATACACGAACACTGCTGTAATCGTAATAAAGAACTGTTTTGATTACGACTGCAGTTAATAGTCATCCCATTTTTTGTTAATCAAAGTATTTTGTATTACAATTTCAGTAATTTTAATTGTAATTTACCTGTAATCAACTACGAATGTAATCGATAACATCCCAGCTCTGAGTAATACAATGCTGTTTTTTTTTATTATTCCAAATAACTTTTTTTAATATATTCTATTATACATGAAATAAATATGAAGTTTAAAACAAATTTCGCCTTTTAATATACCTCATTTCTTTATTAAAGTCCAGCTCAAAATTTAAAATAACATTTTTGATTAACTTATTGCACCTTGCTGAAACTAATAAGTTTAAATATAAGCTAGTTGAATTGGCTTTAATTATATACTTTTGTATAATTACATATAGTGATATGTTAAAAACCTTTCTAAGGCTTTTAACGCATAGGAAAACTCCACTGTGTGCACCATTCCAATGAAAACAACTCCACACCACAGCTGAAAACGCTTTGTTTAGGGCCAGAAACATGAACATTTTTTTGGCGGTAGAAATTTTGAAACTGATTTGATTAATTACTTCAGAAACTTCTTGAAAATATTCTGTTAGAATTTTAAAGGGAAATTCGAAGCCTTTTGAAAGTTATAGCCGTCAAACGGTTGGTAGCGCCCAGGGGATTTTTGTACACTTACTTTATATATCTTCTTTCTCTTGGGCTTTATATTCTTTCTATATGGCGCTTGAATTGCAGATTAAGTTACGGAGTTGACAAGTTAAAAAAATCTACAATTTTTCTTCTTCAGAACTTTGAACATGTTTTTCTCAAAACTGCATAAATAAACTAATAAATGGCGTGCATCATAACTCACACAAAATTTTAACAAATCAATACGAAATTTTACACACATATACTTGGCACTATTGCCACAAATACGCCAGAACGTGATTTTTGAAAACAAAACAATTTTATGAAAAAATGTTTAGTTGTGTTTTTAAAAATGTTATGATTCTATTTTTTTAACGCCATTTTTTAAAAATAATTTTTTCGAAGAGAATATTCAGGAGAATGTAACGCAAATATAAAAAAAAATATGTTTGCTTTGTTTCATATGAATACCGTCGACGCTAGGATGCACGCCAATTCTGAGAACTGTCTTTACACTTTACACTAACTAATATATATATACACTCTTTTCAGTCGTGCCTCATTATACCCTTAAACTTTCAAATAAATCGCTTCAATAATTTACTCAATACTAATAATTTTTTAACGTACTGTATACGTAAAGTTTGGAATAAGAGAATTAGAAAAAAAAAGAAGTCATTTGAATGTGTTGGTACTACGCCAAGGTACGATTACGTAACGCTTAAGTGGTACGTATAAGTAGAACCAAAGTGGTGTGTTTGCGCAACTCGAAAATGACGCCGATAATGCTAAGTACCCTCTAAGAAAAATAAACATAATGCATCTTACGAAACGAAACCGTACCGTATACGGAACGCCATTTCACTAACATTTGCACATTTTTTCATATAAAAATAAGACGAAATTATTTCAACGTAAAAATTTTCGTAAACGAGCCGCTAGAGTGTAACGGAAACGGACTGATTTTCCGTTACTGAAACGAACTGATTTAAAATTGTCGGACAATTTTTTGCGTATCGGCGTAAATTTTGAGTTAAGTAGGAGCATGTTCACTGTCAAAAACTCAATGAACTCCTTATGAGAATTTGGTTTTCGATTCTTCTGCATACTGAGCCTAAGCAAAAAATTGTTCGACACGTTTAAGTCTGTTCGTTTCCGTAACGAAAAATCCGTACGCTTTCGTAACGCTCAAAGTGGCTCGCTAACGAAGAGTCTTACGTTGAAATAATGTATTATTTTTATATGAAAAACTGTAGAAGTGTAAGTGAAATGGCATTCCGTATACGGTACACGTATTACACTATACGCGCAGCCCTAAACCCTTGTAAAAAACACACAAAAAATTTTGCTAAAAGCAAAAAAAAAAAAAAAAAACAAAGCAAAATAAGAATAAACTTCAATCCAACATAAACTCTAATCCAATGCTTTAAAGTAAAACTGTTTTCTCAACTCGAAAAACGAAGCTTGCACTGATGACACGAACTAAATTCCAGCGAGCTTCGTAAACAGACTTCAAAATAAACAAAGTAATTGCTTTTTACCTGAATTTCAAGTTTCTACATTTCAAGTTTTCTACATATCAAGTTTCTACATTTAAAGTTTACTACATTTGTGTTATTTATTAGCCCTATATATTCACTTTGGTCTCTCATGCTGACATTAAGATTCGAGTGCTCAGTTGGATTGTGGTTGCTTGCTAGCAAAGTCATATTTAATACCTCATTAAAATTTAGGACTTGTAAATGAACTTGAATAATAATTATATTGAATTGAATGTCGGAGTTTAATTAAAGCAAATATAAAAATTTGGCAACTTGAATTTTGCTGCCTATTATTCACGCAAACTTGTTGATTGCCTGCCTCAACTTGTAGGGAGTTGAAAAATTAAAGGAACTTGAAACGGCAAATGAATTCAATTATGCAGATCTCTGATGTGTATCGCCTCTGATCGTGATTTGAAGGCGATAAAACAAATATTGAAGGATAATTAACCGTTGTTGTTTTTTTTGCACAGTCCGGTTCAATTTTGAACAGAAGGTATGGTAACATATGGTAATAATTGTTTTTCATCGAAAAGTTAAAACTGCTGCCATTAAGTGAACTCTCAACCGAAGTCTATGTTCTTGGGTTCAATGAAGAACATAGTGCAATTTAGTTTCCATTAAAAATATTGGCACATCATTGAAATAAAATTGATAGAACACCATTATTTTTGAAAAATTAAAAAAAAAAACAAGAATTGGCTTCGCTACACGCTCCGTTTAGTTTTTTCGGATTTCATTTTACAAATTCACACCTACGTAAAATTCTACTGAGTATAAATCGATTTTGTTTTTCATTTCTAATAAGGCAAATGACTGTAAATCATCAATGAATGCCGGCGCAACAAAATTCGAACACACTAACTTTAAAAAGCAATTAAGAAGTCAAACCAGAAGTCAGACCAGAGTCAGACCAGGTGCGATGAACTCGCAACTTTTTCTTCTGAGAATTTCTACAAATGGTTCTTGTAATTTTAATTTTTTTTTTTTTCATCACACTGATTTTAATTTATATAATTAATAATTCACACATAAATTTAAATAGAGATGTAGAAAAATTTTAATTTATAATTACTGCGTGTCAATTGCGGGAATTTAATTAAGTTAAATTTAAAATTAAAATTAAATCCCTAGAAAATCTGATTGTTTAAAATTATTTACAAGCAATATGTTTTAATAAAATTTTATTTTTAGTGCTACTACTATAGCTACATCAACTGTAAAGTTGCATATAATAGCAGTTTTACAAGACTTCAAAGTGCTTCAGTCTGTGGAACCCTCGCAAATAAGTGAACCAGAACAACAGCGCATTAGGGACCATAATCAACTCGTACTTATAGAAAATGCTCAAACTTTGATAAACGTGCAGCATCAATTCTGTGCCGCCAGCTACGATGCATTTTCTAGTTTGACTTCCTGTCTGGTTTGTCAGGCACCTGTTGGATTTCCACATGAGACGGACTGTTCGATGATAAAGCAGAAGTAAGAACTTTTTTAACATATATTTATATATATAGTATAGTTCTTAAGTTTAAGGTAAAATAAAAATAATAAAACTTGATAAATAATATAAATGTTCATAATAAACTAAAATTCATAAATTGATAAGCGTTGCCGATCGAAAAAGTTGACGTGTTTTTGACCGCGCTCAATTAATTTCAGCAGTTAAAAGTATACTAACCTAAAGAAAACTAAATAATATAATTGCATTGCGGAGCAGCTGCATTGAGAACCCTCCAAAATTATACCAACAACAAAGCTTAAAAGAATTAAAACTATTGAATAAACAACAAGAGTGAATAACAATAATATTAAATTATATATAACATAGTCATTCTCTTGAGTAAAAACCGAATAAAAAATATGAGCACAAAAGCAAAAGTTTCGCTCAATTCTGTTTCCTCTCCGGCATATCATTACGGAGCGCCAGCATCTCAGGATGCTGAATCATGTTTGAGCAGCTTACTGCAGCAGTCGCTGCGCGAAACGGAGAAATAGAAGCAGTGCATAATTGATGAGCTACGGTCGGCATTGAAAACTGAGGACCGAGTCATGAAAAAATTAAGTGAAGCAACAGCATAAATTATGAATCTTAAAGCCTCGCTGTTGCCCGTCGAAAAAAGACTTTCAGCTTGAAGCTTGAGAAGCTGAAACTCGTTTTTCGAAGGACGACAGCGAGGCTTTAAGTTATTCATAATTTCTGCTGTTGCTTGACTTAATTTTCCCATGACTCGGTCCTCAGAGGTTTTCAATGCCGACCGTAGCTCACCTATTATGCACTGCTTCTGTTTCTCCGTTTCGCCCTGCGACTGCTGCAGTAAGTTGTTCACAGATGATTCAGCATCCTGACATGCTGGCGCTCCGTAATGATATGCTTGAGAAAATGTGTGGGGAATTTAAAGTAATTCAGTCTGAAATTAAAGATATTTGAAATAAGAATTTAAGCGAAATGACTGACTGTGCATCAAAAATCGAGACTGGTCTCTCGGACATGGAAATCATCAGGACTGAACTGAACACATTGAAAGCACAACTTGCTAAACAGGAAAATATAGCTGTTTCTTGTGATCTGAGATTGCATGGTATTCCTTATGCTGACGGTAAAAATTTAATGTCTTTTTTTCATAATATATGTAATTCCATTGCCATCATCAAGTGTTTTTTGTGTACGTGTTAACAGAAACACTACTGGCGGCATCATAAGAGTTAAACTTGCTATTCCATATGATAAAAATTTCGTTTTGAGATCTGTGGCCAAATTTAAAAAAGTTAATCGATGTTCTCTGCGTTGGCATCATCATGCCGGAATGAATTCAGATGTTCCAATATATTTGAACGAGAGTCTTACTAAAGCTAATTATAATTTACTTCAGGCGGCTGTAAGACTAAACAAGAGACAACAACTAACGGCAGGTTTTACTCTCCGGGGTCTTGCTTATGTACAGCTCAACAAAGCCGAAGCTGCAAGACGCAGTGATTGCATGGCTGAATTGCAAGAGATCATCTCGAATCAAGCGACAGCTGAGCATAATAACAACAACAATAACATGTACTCTGATAGTGCTTGTTTTTTTCGCGCTGCTGTAGGTGACAGTGATGATATTTGATAATTTTGGAGGAGACTTTTTTTAATTTTCAGAAAGTACTTTTTCGGACGCGAGAGTACTTTTTATTAATATGATTAAATAAGCTTTTGTTTTGTTGCTGAGGCACATACATATTTTAGTTTTATTATATAAAAAATAACAAGAAACTATAAACAAAGGATTTTGAATTCCAAAATAACAAACAAACAAAAAAATATTCGAGGATTTTCTACATATCATTGTTAAAAATAACAATCTTTATACAGTATGTAACAAAACTGATTGCATGGTTTCAAATTTTTAATTTTCGTGCATATTTTTTGATATCAAACATTCTTTGATCCTAGAACTAATTAAGAAAGCTTAAGAACCTTTTTTTGTTGTTTACACAAATTGCATGCGTTTTGATCATAGTCCCGTGAGTTTTTGGCAATTATTGATTTTGCAGCATCAATCACTTGATCAGTTTTGTTACAGTCGTTGCAGTGGGCATTGCTTATTAATAAATTTTGTGAGATATTGCAAAAAAATAAAATTATTCACTATTAGAAGAACTTAACACTAATTAAAAACTAAAAAATTATTGGTGAGTAAAATTGTTCGTCTTTCGATCCGCACCATTGCAATATCTGTTGGTATTTCCTATGGCGCAGTCCAAAAATTGTATAAAAATTGTCAAATTTCTGGTGCTAAGAATCGTGGTGAACGCCCAAGAAAACTTAACGATCGCGACAACACAGTGATTAACCCATTTTATCCCGCTGGTCGATTTCTCAACCACTAACTTTCAAATTAATTTTTGGAAAAAATATCAGACTTTATCAAACTCTTTCCGCATATACACGGTTAGGTAAACTGGAAATTCAGAAAATAAAATAAATTTTTCAAATTTCCTGTTTTTACCTATTCAGGTAATCGGTTAAGAAAAATAACTTTTTTTGACAATTTTTGAAAAAATCGAGAAAAATATACAAATCTAATGTATAATAAAACTATTTACGTAAGCAGGCAGCCAAAAGACTAAAGTATAAGAATCAGTTGGTTTAAGGGGATGATACTGTTTTAAAAAAAAATTTTTGACATTTTTTTTACATATTCTTTTTCTGAGTATACATCCATTCAAGAGTATTTTGTAAAAATTTCAAGTAAATGGTGCGAAAACGAACGAAGATACAGCGTTTCAAGTGAGCGGACTCTGTGTGAATGGCAAAAAGCGGCAGCTTCAAACACACTGGATTCATTCAAACAAGACATCTTCATGAATTAATTCATTCAATGAATGCACAACCGCATTCATCGCTATTTCTTATAACTCATGCATCCCATTGCTTTTGCATGGAAATTGATGAGAACAGCCACTGAAGTTATGCTGTGCTTCTTTGTGCCTCATCAAGAAGTAAAAATTATTAAAGATTTTACCATACAAAAAATACAAAAAAATATTTAGGTTTCAATTTGTTACAAACATAATAAGAAAACCCAAATAAATGTATATATTATGATCAATATGGATCCATATTCAAGAAGTTTGACATGGCAACTTTAAATATATTGAAAATTTTTTTTTAGAAAAATAATAAAAATAATTGGTGTTTGCGAAAAAAACATAAACCACCTATTTTTATGTAAAATTTAGTGAAGAATTCTAATTATCTGGAAATTTTACTGCAGTACATACTATTTATACGACGATAATTATAATTAAAACACAAACAAATTTATATTGTAGTGGAAACATTTTTTCAAAGTATATACTTGTGTTTTAAAAAAGCTGAGATACTTTCAATGTTTCTGAGTAACAATTAAACATTTTGTCTCATACAAATTGGAAGTTAATGACTAATTTGACTATCATTAGGCACATTTAATGAATTTGATATTATTTTCATTAAATGTGTTTTTTGAAAGAAAATATACAATATCTTTTAATTTAAATATATATAAAAAAAAAATACATATGTTAGAATGGACCTTGTTTTGGTTTTTTTTTTATATTTGACATGTGCATAGCTCTGGATTGTTTCTTTATGATGCAAAAGTAATATCTGAAAATTAAAGAAAGATTTATGATATTTATGACGACATGTTTGAGGGTTGACAAGTGCGCAATCTACATGTAAAATAATGTGTTCAAGTGCGATAATTTAAATCAGCGAAGAGTGCTCCAAAGCACCTGGTGCAACAAAGCTTTTGTGCTTTCACACGTATGTAAGAAAGCTCACGCATTCAACAAAGCAACTTGATTTGCGTGCATTCGGTTTCATTAAATTTTTGCATTTTAATTGATTCTCGCCGTTTTTACGGAGATCCCAATCTGAATTTTAGATATGTTTAATGAAATTTTCTCAGCTTTCTGAATAAAATATTTAAAAAATTGTGAATCCATGTGCAATGCCATAAAAACAGCTTTTTCACTTTTAACCTACATTTTTATAGCTTTCGGCAATTTCGAGAAGAGAATAAATATTTTTTTCAAAAAGTTGCAAAAATTTCATATAAAAATAGATTTTTAATAAAATTTTTATTTTGCTATAAAGTACTAAAAACTTAGATTGAAAAAAGCGAAAATTTTTTTTTTGATAAAATGCACCCTGTAATTACAGCTAAAATAACGGACAAAAAAAAAAATCCAAATACATATTAAATATCGAGGACTGCATCCTGGAAAAATTTGAAAAAAATCCATGATGCGTTATCCAAAACGTCGTCTCGAATTGGTAGAATAGCTCATATATATATATATTTCTTTTAGAATTATTCATACAAAAAATTTATGTTATAAAATGTAACATAATATAAGTACCATATATATTAAGAAAACATATAAAATAACTTAAGAATTCTAAAAAAAGAAGCGTATGGCCATGCATTATCATGCAAGATTTATTTAATTTCCTTGAGTTCTTTCTATAATTTAAATGAGATGACAAGCAATGAACAATATTCAGTTCTGAGCGTGGTTCATGGATAGTGAGAGAAATGTGAGAACAAAGAATTCGCTGTTCAAATTCTCAATGAACTTCATGTCTCTTTCTCATGCGGTCATTGCGTCTCATAGATAAAGAATTGAATGTCGCAAGTTTCAATGAGAGTCTCATGGCTGTAGCTTTTTTTGCATTCATGCAGATGTCTAATTCAAACACTGCTAAAGTGCCCTTCCTTCAGATGTTACAGAAGCCATGAAGCCAATCCACGAATATTTTAGCAAGGACGCACTTTTGCATCGGTGTCTTGGAGGTTTCACGCAGGATTACTTCAAAACGCTACAAAAAAAAAAGCCTCGGTATTACATCGGAAAAAGATTACCTTTTAAACTAATTTTGATTTTTTTTTCAGATTATCCGCTAACCTCTAATCGTGTTCACCGCAAAACTACTTTTTTTCGAGGTGCCTCCGTAGAATCGCTGCCACGGATTTATTTATCGATAATTTTTAATTTTTTGTTTACCAAATATACTTAAGAAGTCAAATACACCAACATTATTCATGTCTCAAAAAAAAAAAAAAATCGTGAAAACATGCCTTTTTTCAGCCTTAAAACAGTACCATCCCCTTAAGACAACACAGGTAAATTTAACTCGGTGTTACCTGTGGGATAAATCACAGATGGTCGAATTTCGAATAACGGCTCTATACGCATGCTCTTGTTATAATATTTTCACAGGTCACGTTTACATATATTTCATTTAATAAAAACAACAATATATTATTTAAAATTTTTGAATTTTTATATACAGATTGGTCTTTTGACCACCTCGTAGTCGAAAAATTTTAAATCGAAAAAGTCTTAAAATTTGTAATTTCCTTAATTTGATGCTTAACAACAAATTCTGAAAATTTCATTACGAAATTGCAACGCGTTCTGGCAGCGGACCAACATGGGTTAAGCGCTTGGTGGTTACTGGTGCAATCAAATTGGGGACGGAAATTCAGAAGGAACTCAAAAACATCCATAATAAAGAAGTTTCCCGCATGACCGAAAACCGCCAGCTGAAAAGGATCGGTTGTTTCAAAGCCTGCCGAAAGGTCAAAAAACCATTGTATGCACAAGAGCATGCAAATTGGACAGTAAGTGGGCTAGGGTTGTTTAGATTGATGAAAACAAGATCAAAATGCACGGGTTGGATGGAATTCGTTATGTGTGGAAAAAGCCATCAAAACCCATCACGGATATAGATGTTACTCTATCTCTTAAGGTTGGGCGGTGGTAAAATTCTCTTCTAGGATGCTTCAATATGTCTGGTGTTGGGTTGCTAAGTAAAATTGATGGAATTATGAATGACGAACGTTATATTGACATCCTTGATTCTAGCTATCGTCATATTCTGTCGAAATTCAATCTTAATGTAATGAATTCTATACTAATGCAGGACAAGTTTCAATTCTGAAAGCGGTCGCTGTTTTTAAAAAACACAACAACAACATACTTCGCCTGTGCCATGCTGGATTTGACTCTACTGTTCCATTTTATGTTAATGAAAATCTAACCAAATCTAATTACCTGATTTTGCAGTCAGCCACACGATTGGAAAAACAGCGAAAAATATTTACGGCTTTTTCCCTACGCGGTCTCGTCTACATTAAAATGGATAAGAAATCCGTATTGAATGTCTGAGTGCAATAGAGCAAATTGATGAGCAAATTTTTCGTAGCGACATGGAACACACTCAAAACATATGATAGTTACAACACAATCAACAAAAATCTCAGGATCTTCATTTTATTTGGTATCTTTATATTTATTAGCACACTTAATAGCTTTTTTTTAACACGAAATTATATCGTTATATTATTTTTTTTATTTGTTCATTCTAATACCATCTTAATAACATTAACTATACTTTACTACAATATTTTTACAACTATTCACAAATCGCACTCCTTTAAACGTCAAATGTCGTTTAATAGCTTCCGCGTTACCCATCTAATCGTTGCTTGGATGCATTGCCAGATTGCTAAAATTCAAAATATCAATGAACACTCATCATAGATCATTGGGAGGTGCCAAAGACTTTACTTATGAAATGATACGAATTCTTTTGCGACACAGGACCGGTATAAAAATCTGTCATATTAATGCGCAAAGTCTGGTCAATAAAATAGACGAATTTAGATACTTATTTGAATCATCAGATATTGATATTGTGTGTGTATCGGAAACGTGGTTTCTTCCAAATATGCCAAATTCCTTATTTAACATGAAAGGTTATAATGTGTTTAGAACTGATAGGGTCACTCATGCTGGTGGCGTAGCCATTTTTGTAAAAAATTGCTTTACATGCAAAATAGTGAACCAATCTGAATCTGACAGTCAGTGTGAACTTCTCTTATTAAACATTTTAATCGGGATTAACAAAGTTCTGGTAGGAATCGTATACAGGCCGAATAAAAATGTCGACATTGGCTCTGTTATCCAAACAATTGAACACGTGACTGCATCGTATGAACATATTATTATTGCTGGAGACTTCAATAGTGACTTATTCACTGAAACACATTTGATAAATAACATGCAATCACTTGGCCTTTTTCCTGTTAATCGAGATATTCCAACTCATTATACAAAAACCACAAATACACTACTTGATTTATTTGTTGTCAACGATGTTTCAAAAATATTGCTCTACGACCAAATCACTGCTTCAGTTTTTTCAAAGCACGATCTAATTGGGTTAGCTTCGTATTTTAGACAATTTGTGCCCAAATGTTCGCAGTTTATGGCACCATTGTACGCAATGACCAGTTCTTGTAAAAGTGATATAGATTGGCAGCCTGCACATGAAAATATAAGGCAGTAAGTTATTAAGACATTGACAAACGCACCTGTTTTAGCAATTTTTAATCCAGATTGTTATTTAGAATTACACACAGACGCAAGTTCGATTGGTTATGGTGCAGTTTTGATGCAAAAAGAAAATACTAAGTTGTATGTCATTGCTTATTTTAGTAAGCGTACTACAAGTGCTGAATCTAAATATCATTCTTATGAATTAGAAACATTGGCAGTGGTGAATGCTATCAAACATTTTAGTCATTACTTATACGGGCGTAAGTTTACTGTAGTAACGGATTGTAATACGCTACAATCTTCGCGTAAGAAGCAAGACTTGACGCCACGTGTACATAGGTGGTGGGCATTTCTACAAACATTTTATTTTAATATTATCTATAGGGACGGAAAGCGAATGTGTCATGCAGAAGCAAAAAGAAACAGAAAAGAAAAGAAAAGTTTCTATTGAAACAAAGCAAAACGAAATCAATATAACTGAACTATCCGACAATTGGTTGCGTGCTGAGCAACAACGTGATTGTGAAATATCAGAAGTAATCAAAAATCTTAATCAGGAATCCAATAATACTGTATTAAAAACATATGAAATGAGATCAGGTATATTGTATCGAAAAATTCAACGTCATGGTAGAACTAAATGTTTGCCAATAATTCCTAAATCGTATAAGTGGTCTGTTGTAAATTCTTGTAAAAAAACCCGGTTGTAAAAAAACCCTAGATAAGTTGTATGATTTATATTGGTTTGAAAATATGGCGAAGTATGTACCAAAATTTATTGAAAATTGTATTACATGTAAAATTGCAAAATCGCATTCGGGAAAAATTGAGGCTGAGTTGCATTCAATACCGAAGGTTTCAATTCCATGGCACACCATTCACATTGGCGCTGGAAAACTTAGTGGCAAGAGTGATAAAAAAGGAATATGTTTTCGTTCTGATAGATGCATTTACTAAATATGTAATACTTCGTAATACTTTAAATATTGATAGTACCAGCAGCATTGAAGCTTTATCTTTTTGTATCTCTTTATATGGTACACCTGTACGCATAATTGCGGATCAGGGGCGCTGTTTTTCCAGTGCCGAGTTTCAGGAATATTGTAAGTCTCATAATATCAATCTTCATCTAATAGCTACTAGTAGTAGTCGTGCAAATGGCCAAGTAGAAAGGGTTATGAGTAAATTGTAAGAGTAGTCCTCTTGAACTGCTTATTGGTAAGGTTGCAAGACGCTTGGGTTTGATGACAGTGACTGATGAGGAACCACTGGTCGATCTTAAAGAAGTACGCGAACAGGCCAAGGTTAACATGAATAACAATGCAAAATACGACAAAATTCGTTTCGACAGCTCTAAGCGTAAGCCGAAACTGTTTGCGGTAGGTGATTTTGTATTATTAAAACCAAACAAAATTAGAACCTAAATATAGAGGATTTAAGATCACTGATGTTTTAGATGGAGATAGATATACTCTAACGGCTCTAGATTCTAAAACAAAATACAAATATGCCCATGATCGCTTAAAGAAAATACCTGTTAACACTGTTGGTGATGATGGTTATAAAGGGGAAATAGAAGATCATCATTAAAAATTATATTACTTACTTTTTGTTTCTTGTAATTAATTTTGACTTACAAAATAATAATTTACTTTTGCTCTTTGTGAATAATTTGTAAAAAAAAAATATTGATGTAATTTTTGTTCTTTTGAAATGAACTTTGCTTAAAAAAAAAAAATAATAATTTCAACTACGACTAATAATAACAAAAATATTGTAATAAAAAGAACTTTTGTGTAATTGAATTCAGTGTTGAAAATATTACCACGGGAGGTGGTGGAAAGCATGATGTGTTAAAAATATTACCACAAGAGGTGGTGTGGAGCATGATGAAGTGCTCATATTGTTGCCACAGTGAGTGGTGTGGAGCATGATAAATTGCTCATATTGTTGCCACGGTAAGTGGTGTGAAGTATGATGTAGTGTTAAAGACGTTAAAGATTAAACGTTAAAGATTATTACCGTGTTATGTGAATAGTATGATCCTATTTAAATTTTGACAGCTATTGTAGTTTTCCACACACGAGGACATGTGTAATGTCAGAATGACCGTGTAGTGTAATTAATATTTTAGTTGTGTCGTGGAAATAGTATTCTTAGTTGACGTCAAGCATACTTTTGCTTGGATGAAATAACCGCTGACAGACAGGGAGCGCTGTAGGTAGGTAGTTAAAAAAAAAATTTTTAAAATGTGCAGTTACGGAATCAGTTATCACACAAGTTCGTGTGACATGTCAGGTTGGCCGTGACGTAGTATGGAATTACTAATCTAACGCCAAGTAAAAACACTTCGTAGCTATATGTTATAAAAAAAAAAGAAAAAGGGAAGTTGACTTTGAATATTGAGTTCAAAGTGAGAACAATTATTTTAGATATGAAAAAAAAAGAAAAAAAAGGAAGGAGCGAATTGAGCCTTATGTCGGCGGTGAGATCATCACGTCGAAAAAATAAAAGGAACACCATGAATACGACATACCTCACTTATGATCTACAAAAATGCCTTGCACCGGAATCATTTACTTATCGCGATTTTAAAAATATTGATTATAATTTATTGATGAGTGAGTTAGCTAATACCAATTGGGGTTTAATCTACGCTACGCCATGCATAAATGACCAATTATTGTTTCTAAGCTCAAATGTTAGACTACTGTATGACATATTTGTTCCTCTTAAATCTAAAACTGTACTTCCAACAAATCGTCCATGGCTTAACTGCGAAATTAAGGCTATGATCAAGTGCCGAATTAATGCCTTTAACTACTGGAAGCGTTATAAAATTTCTGCTTTTTATAAAAAATTTGAAGAAATTAGGAAAAATGTGAATGTCATGATTAGGAAAGCAAAGACTAAATTCTACGAATCTAAATTCAAGAATGCGATTAATTGCTGACAAAACTGGAAAATTATCAGAGAAATAGGTATTAACAAAAATAAAGGTGTGTGTCTCGATACAGGCATAGTCAACAAACTTAACGAAAAATTTACCACTAACAATACTCCTCCGGTTGACATCGAAATTTTTCGTCATAATGCAATTTCCACAAACTCTCCAACTTTTAGTTTCGCTTGTGTGGATCAATTAGAGGTTTTGCGTTGTTTTCTGTCCATAAAGTCCAATGCAATAGGGTTTGATGATATGATGATGATAGCCTATACTGCTACCATACATTACACATACAGTGAACCGATAAAATATTCGTCTAATTGCCTCTACTGATAAAAAGTCTACATTTACATAATAAGGCTTGGTAACTAAAACTTCTAAAATTGTTCTTTATTCAATTTAAACTTTCTTCTTTATATCACAAAAAACATAATAGTATTTTCTATCAAATATTATTATTTTTAAAAAGAAAATCAAAAATCCATGTCTAATTCATACCGAAAAAGTATTCGTCTAGATAACTTTGAATTTATTTAGTGAATATTTGTAATGAATTTATATAAAATTATGGTAAGTATTCTTTATTTTTGTATTTATATTTTAGTATTTTGTAGGCCCTCCTTTGCTTTTTATGATTGCTTCAAGTCTTCGAGGCATGGAATTAACAAGGCTTTCCGTTTCGTTTTTTGATATTAATTGCCACTCTTCTAGCAAAGCTGTCCTTAAGTCACTTTTATTAGAAATATGCCTAGTGCGGATTTTCCTTTCCAAAACATCCCAAAGATGCTCAATCGGGTTTATATCCGGCGATTGCGGTGGCGTTTCCATCCAAGAGCGTGTGTTGTATAGTTACCACAACTTTGTATTATGAGCAGTGTGTTTCGGATCATTATCTTGGGTGAATATGTAATCGTCAGATAGGCCCATTTTTTCGATACTAGTGTGCAGATGATCTTTTAGAATATTTATATAAAATTTGTGGTCCATGATCCCATCAAAAACACGTAAGTCACCTACCCCATTCGCACTCATACACCCCCACACCATGAGTCCACCGCCGCCGTGTTTTACTGATGCTGTTAAATTTTTTTCGAGCATTTCACAATTCGGTTTTCTCCAGACCATAACCTTACCATCAGATTGAAAAATGTTGAATTTACTTTCATCAGTAAAAATTACTTTTTTCCAGAATTCTATTCCATTATTTCTGTACTTGTGGGCATAGTCCAGTCGCTTTTTCTTATTAACTTTTCCAATAAATGGCTTTCTACGGGCCACCCTACCATTGTAACCACGCTGATGGAGCACGTTACGCACTGTGTCGTCTGATACAGATTTGCCCGTCTCACTGAGAAGTTCGGCAGCAATCTTCGGTGCACTCAATCTGGGATTTTTTTTAATTTTTCTGATTATATGGTTTTTTTCTCTTTCAGTCAACTTTTGAGGACGACCTGTCCTCGGTGCATTTTTCACCGTTTTAGTTTTTTTAAATCTATATACAATACTCTTTATAGTTGTTACTGATCTTTTAACAATTTCACTTATTTCTTTATAACATTTACCCTGCTTAAACAAATTTATGACGATTTTTCGCTCTTCGGAAGTAGTTTCGCGACCTTTTCGACTCATATTTTACGATTAAAACGTTTTTTGTTCAAAAAGTTAACACAATCAACACAAATGCCACTGAAAAACTATGAAATGTAAATATTACAACAAATAAAATAAAAACACTCATGAGAGAAACCGTTATTGGTGCTTCTTGTTATTGTTGCTTTGTATTGATTGCATGCAAACGAATACTTTTTCGTTGAGTAACTACTGACTTGGTTCGCATATAAGCAAAAACAAAAACAAGTATTAATGAAAATGCCGTTTTGTTTTTTGTTTATTAAAGAAGAGAGTTTAAACTAAGGAAAAAACAATTTGAATAGTTTTAGTTATCAAGCCTTGCTACAGGAATTTTTACTTCTTATCAGTAGAGGCAATAAGACGAATAGTTTATCGGTTCACTGTATTTTTAATTGCGCAATCACTTGCCCCACTTTTCCCACTTGTTGGAAAACTGCTAAAATTATCCCCTTGCCAAAGGACCGGGATGAGTATCGCCCTATTGCAATATTACCTTTTATCTCAAAAGTTTTCGAAAAATTCTTTACAAACAAATGAGTACGTTTCTTAATGAAAACTCTATGATTACTGAAAAGCAGTCGGGCTTCAGACCCAAAAGGGGATGTGTGACAGCTCTTATTCAGGTGACAGAAGACGTTCGCGAAGCTATAGACAATAGCAATGTGACATTCCTTACACTTCTAAATCACTCTAAGGCCTTTGATACGGTTGACCACGTTTTACTGTGCATGCAATTAATTAATCTTTTTAATTTTTCTGACCTTGCTGCAAAACTTATTAAGACCTACCTGTCTGATAGGAATCAGGCTGTATGCGTTAAAGAAGAAGTTTCACGTCTAGCACCTGTTTCTAGAAGCGTGCCACAAGGTTCTATATTGGGACCATTACTTTTTTCCTTGTACGTGAATGATATAGTCAATGTCCCAAGGCATTGCAGCGTACATATGTACGCAGATGATGTTCAATTGTACATCCATTCTAGTCCCATTGAAATCGCTGAGTGCGTCGAAAAGCAATGCTCAGATCTCATACTCATACTTTATTGGGCTACCAGTAATGGATTATGTCTCAACCCGTCTAAGTCCAAATGTATTGTTATCAGCAAAAATCGAATTGATCTAAGCTCAATTCCAAGTATTACGCTAAATAATTCTGAAATCAAATATGTTGATTGTGCTAAAAATTTAGGCATCACCTTTAATCGTAGTCTAACATGGAACAACCATATTAATATAGCTGCTGGGAAAGTCTACGGTATGTTGCGTTCTTTATGGACGATACAATTTTTTACACCGTTAAGAATAAGATTACTACTAGCTAAGATATACTTAATTCCTACGCTACTGTATGGCTGTGAAATTTTTGGCAACTGTGATAGGATTAGTAAAACTAAATTGAATGTTGTTTTCAACAATATCACTAGATATATATATGGTCTTAGGCGTGCTGTTCACGTTTCGCGCTACTCTCAGCAAATTTTTAAAATGTCCTTAGATACCCTCTTAGACTTTAGAACAATATTGCTTCTTCACAAGATCATCAACACAACAATACCATCACAATTGTTTGACGTGTTCAAATTTTCACGTTCAGAAAGGAACAATAACATTTTACCTATACGGCATTCTTGTCTTACTTCTGAACGGCAGTTCTTTGTGCACGCGATAAGGCTTTGGAATTCACTTCTCAGAAGTATTCAATCAATCAGCAATGCATCACAATTTAAAAACAAGCTTTTTAACCATCTTAGCTAATACATTTTTATTTGTATATACATGCTTAGTGGCCTGTTAACTGTTGGATTATACTCTACCATATTTAATGTTGTTAATCACTGTTTTAGTTAATGTTAAGTTTAATGTTAATGTTAATGTATTTACTTTAATTCACTTTTTACCACTCTTGCTTATACGTAACGTTACTACTACTCCACATATACTTATTCAACTTCATGTTGCTGGTACTTTAATTATAAGATATTAATCTTGTTGTACTAGTCTACCTTATAAAAAAATAAATACAATGACGCTAAGAATAAGGAAAAAAACAATGGAATATTTAAAACAAAAAAAAAATTAATGAGATGACGTGGCCTTCCTCAAAGCCCAGATCTCAGCCCAATTGAGAATTTGTGGTTTATACTAAAAAAACGGGTGTACGAATATCTGTAACCACCAAAAAACCAACATGAGCTCCTTTCTTTCTGTGAAGCGGCTTGGTAATCTATTACATTGCAACAATGTGAAGATCTGGTCAAAAGTATGCCACCGAGAATTAATGCCGTTATAAAAGCAAAGCGCTGCTACACAAAACGCTCAATATGGAAAAAAGGACTGAGAAAAGAACTTGAATCACAATTGATCACATGCCTTTTTATTTTTCTTGCTCAATATTTTTGTATGAACTATTCTATAAGTTGATACAAATAAAAGTAAAAATATTCAAATGAAAACGATATAAAAACCATCTTTCTCTTTTTAATAAATTATGTGATCACTTTTGTTACATACCGTATATGATAAATAATATTATAAATAATATGATACACTTAATAATATAATAAATAATATCATACATTTAATAATATAATAAATAAGAGCTCTTCCTCTGCTGGGTTCTTTAAAAAATTTTTTTTTTATAAGGTCGTGGCCAGTTCTAAAAACGTGACAACAGTTATTCTTATACTAAATAACTTCTCTGGTATGCAAAAGTGTGGGTATATGCATGCTTCCAGTTCAGTAAGAACAATTCAAATACAAGTTATACATTACGAGCATTTCTTTAAGTTTACCCGGCATGCGAAATTACAAAATGCGATAATGTGTTGTATTTGCCAACCTCTCACATAAAATTTGGCACTGTTTTGTGCCAAAAGAAGTTGAGGACCCTTTAAATCGAAAGGAGTTGAAAAAGTCCTTTTCCACCGTAAATATCATCCCTGGTGGGCGGACAATAACTCACGTCGGTTCTCTTCACAGTTTAAGCGTACCATTTATATATTAGGCTGGCTATAAGCATATGTTTTTTTAAAATGTTTGATTTTCGTCTTTTTCTGTTTATAGTTTTAAATATTTATGTATTAACTTGTATGTATGGTATATCAGGGTGATTCAAAAAAGTCGACTATTCTTTTTTTTTTCAAAATCCCTTGTGAATTAGATTCAGAGAGTTGAGAAGAGATGCCTGTAAAAACCGTATCTCTTAATTTTAATATTAAGAGGTCGCACATCGCGATTTTCTATTTTCCATATAAATTTCATGCTAAACACGTATCTAAACGTATCCTAAAACGTATCTTACAGGAAAATGAATAATCTACAAAAATGTCCATAGTAATTTTTTTTGATAAATCTACTCAAAAAAAAAAAAAAAAATGAAAATATTCGATTTTTTGGAATCACCCTAATGTACATTGATGTGCAATGAAATAGTTTTCTGTTTTAGGCTTCATATGCGAAAATAAATCAACTTGTTTTGCTTAAAGTTATTTTCTTTTTATTGAATTATGACTAAATAACAAAAATAAAGCAATATTTTCCATACTTGTAGAAAAAAAATTAAATTAAAACTGGTAACTTAACTTAAAATGACAATGTATTAAAATGGGGACATCCTATACATTTCAAACAATAACAAAAGAAAAAAGAATTATATATAAAAAGTTTTGAAAGAAAAATGTTTTTGAATGATTAGTACTTTGTTGAATACCCCTTATTTTTAATTACAGCCAGGCACCGCTTTGGCATGGAGTTCACCAAATTCTGGCAGGAACCCAGCTGAATAGAGTTCTATGTTGCACGAACTAATAACCACAACTCGTTACTTTTTGATGAGATTCAAGTCTGGCGATTGAGAGGGCCTGCTTAAAACGTGGATTTTGTTTTTTTTGGAACCAATGGCTAGCTCCATACCAGAATACAGCTATCGCCGTGTTTTTCAGTTTTAATTGTGTACTGATCTTGGTAATCTTCATTAGGAGGTCGGCGTACTTGTGGATTCATACGATCAGAGTTGAAAAGGTTATTTTTTGTCTCATCTGACCAGAGTATATTGCGCCATTTTGTTTCTGGCCAATCAAGATGATCTTTGGCAAGATTCAATCGCTTTGCAATATTCTTTTTTGATAAGAAAGGAACTTTTCTTGCACTCCTAGCTCTTAGATTCTTACGAACTAGCATCCTAGAGACCGTAGACGTATGAACGTTCAGACAGAATTCTCTTTTATGGCGTTGACTGAAGAAAATGGCTCTTTTCTAACGAAACGCAGAATATTCCTTTTGGTTGTAGGTGTAATTTTAGACGGTTTGACTCGTTTTTCAGCTTTTGGTTCCCAAGTTAAAACATTTTCGACCATTCTTTTTGAGCATCCAATAGCATTTTGAATGGCGGCCGTGGGTAGAGTGTGTGGCTCATACGCCAGAGAACCCAGGTTCGTGTCCCCCATCTAACGCAGAAAGTTTTTTAATTGAATCAATTTTTCTCTTCGGTCGTCACCTCTCTGCAGACAATGGCAAACCTCAGAGAGTAAAAACTGCCATGAAAAGCTTCTTGAGAACATAAGCCGTTCGGAGTCGGCATAAAGCTGGTAGGTCGAGCTCTCGATCATTTGTGTTCAAACATTTCACAACACACAACACAATTGATCATAAGAAGCTCGGTCAAAGTCCTTTCAAGGGCTGAAATGGCCATTTCGCTTTTATCTTTTTTGTTTTTTTTTTTTTTAATAGCTTCTGCAATGTTTCTGTAGGAAAAACCTTTTTTTTGTAGATTTTTTATGATTTTTCGTTGTTCGGCGCTGCAGTGCTTTGTGCTTTCGTCCCATTTTCGCATGCTAGATGTTTTAATGTTAAAATTATTTATTTCTTCAACAACGTCTGAAACTGATCTTACCTTTGTATGCGCTACAAACAAATTAACAAATGTGTAACATTAATTTTTTTTGAAACGATAACCCTATTTTTCCCTATTTTTTTGCAACGCCCACGCGAACAGCTTCGGAAGAAATGAGAGCAAACGAAAGCAAGCGGGCAAGAATTTTTCGAGAATAACGGTAATCAATTGCTTTTAAGATCACATTTCTTAAGGAGGCATTTCACTTTTCAAATTTCAGTTTTTGCTTAGTTATGAACATTTTGTCATATGGAGGTGGGTGTCCATTTTTTATTGCACATCAATGTATATCTCACTTTTTTATTATATTTGTATTTGTATTACAACAAAGAACTTTATAAAAATTGCACTAGGTAGTAAATATAATATTGAACATGAATACCTTAAATAGCGCAAACAGTAGTTCCACTGACAACACCTATACTTTAATTCGCGTGTTATGTAAACAAAAAAAAAGGTTTAAATGTCTGTCACTTTAACGCACAAAGTCTTGTAAAGAAAATTGGTGAATTTAGATATATTTTTGAAAACTCTGATGTTCATGTTATATGTGTATCGAAAACGTGGTTCGTTCCAGTTATGCTGGATGAATTATCGCCTGAGTCATGCCGGTGGTGCTGCTATTTATGTAAGAATATTTGTTCGTTGATGTTATGTCTGGCACTGAAAAATTACTTGTTGGTTTCGTTTATGGGCTCAATCGTTATATCGACATATCCTGATTCATAATATCTTCAGTGCTTATCCTTGTCTTATATGAATATTTTAATAGCTGTTGACTGAAGTAGTACTCTTTTGTCTGAAGATAATTTTATTAATGAGGTGATTTCCTCATTAGGCTGCTAACATGACTGAACCTACACATTTTTCTAGTTCTAGTTAGCTAATTGTGACTCTTAAGCAGACATAAAAATAACTTTATTTATAATAACATCTCAAGTTATATTTTCGGACTAAGGCGAACAGATTTCACGTTTTCTAGACAAATTTTCAATATGACTTTCAACAATTTATTAAAATTCAAAACCCTTGTGTTTTTTTTTCAGAAAATAATTGCTTACAAAGAACCTAAATACTTAGTCTCTACCTACTAATATCAAATCTCTTACTTATCCTATGCAATTTTAAGCTAAACTATGTAATTATTTCTCTTTGTTAAAATATCTTTAATATTTTTATGTTATCACTTATGGACTCTTAATAAGCTTGTTTAATAATCAAAACTTGTTCAGCTGTCCGGACATGACATGACCAACCACTTTAAGTATTATAATGATTTAAAAAATCCGATATCTTCAGTTTTTTCGTTTTTTTTTTTTTTGTTAAATAGTTTTAAGTTAATTTTTGTGAATTAACTAATTAATATTATATTATTTCTGCGGATCTTAAACCAAAATATCACTATTACTAATTTAGATAATTAATTTAGGTTATTTAGATTATCTTTATGTGTAAGGAATAGAAATACTTAATAACTACTAAAATACTAAACGTTATAAAAGCGGATCAAATTATCGCATTCGTTTTCAATTAAGTTTTTTTCGGTTTTAAGTTTTGTATGACGTTAATAGTAAACGGGTTGAAATAAGCTGCTGTAAATAAGCAAATGTTCTCGATTTAAGTAAATACTAGCTGAATGCCCGGTTTTACTCGGGAGTTGAAATAAATAATTTTTGAATTCATTCGTCGATTTGAATTTGCAAATAATTTTGTGTGCATCTTTCAAATCGGAAACTTAGGCGAAATGAGCAAAAAGTAGATACGATATGGCGATTTTGGCGCAGGAGGCGCAAGCCGATGACGTGACGCCCGGCACTCAAGATGAACGGATTTCTGCTTGTGCTGGTGGACGGACAGACAAAAAACCGCAAGTTGTTTTTGCTTTAAGCGTTGATCATGTTCTTATCAGTGTTTGTATGTTTTATGATTTTTTTTTCATAACCCTAACATTAGTTATAGCAATGCCTCAAATAAATATATATTTATAAGACTTCTAACGTAGACTGCGTGGTGGCATACTTATCAGAGTTCGCATGAGTAAACGATATACATAGCAACCAGGAAGAGTCAAGAAGTTTCTAGTAGCTTCGAGATGTAGAAACTTCGAGAACATTTTAGAAGCTGACAACATCACCAAAAATTTTTTTTCAAAAGCGTTGATCATAATTTTATACACTACATTATCGGTAGTGGTAGTCAAGCGAGTTCTTATCAGTGCTTGCATGTTATGTTTTTTCTTAACCCTCAAATACCTAATAGCAATGACTCAAATTCTGCTGGTTGACTTCAGCTGAAATGATATGACTTGCTTTATGAAAATATATATATTAATATGGGTTGAAGCAATTTAGGTAGCGAAGGTTGAAGGGTTAAAGAATTGTTTATAAATTTATCATAATGGTGCTAAGTATTAGGTGCGAGTATTAGATTTGCATAAGTAGTTTAAGAATTGGATGACAACCATTTGAAACATAGGCGTATATATAAATATCTATTCGTCAGCTGGGGGACATCGAGGTAACAAGCCCCCGCTTAATAATCATCGGCCAAGTCGCTTATACCCAGCAACTTCTCCGCCGCTGTATTTTATTTCAAGTAAACGAAATACACCGCAACCAAGAAGACTCAGGAAGTTTCTAGAAGCTTCGAGGTGCAGAAACGTCGAGAACAATTTAGAATCTGGCAACATATAAGCGCACTTATAACCCGCAAGTTCAAGATAAGGCAGCAATGTAGAAGTTCAAACATGTTTTTATGTTACTTCTAAAATAAATAAACAATTTTTGCGGTCAAGTGCAAGGGCAAAAAAAAAAAAGATAATAATTTAAAGTTGATATGTCAAAAACTAAGCTAAGCTAACCTAAGCTAATACAAGCTAAGGCTGCGTTCATAGTGAAGGCCCATAATCGGCTGCTTTTTTGTAATGGTTCTTGTTGTTGTTGTTCTTTCTGTTGCTATTGTTGTTCTTGCTGCTGTTGTTGTTGTTCTTGTTGTTGTTCTTACTGCTGTTGTTCTTGTTGTTGTTCTTACTGTTGTTGTTGTTGTTGTTGTTGTTGTTGTTGTTGTTGTTGTTACTCTTGTTGTTGTTGTGGTTGTTGTTGTTGATGAGGCTGTTTTACTAATAAAAATAACCAACTAAAGTTATTAAATAAATAGCTAAACTACTTTATTAAAATATTATTTATATTAATTGTTCTTTATTTTATTTATTAGGAATGAAATAAATTGTTGTCGGTGTCTACATTGGGTATAGAATGAAACGTTACAAAGTCTACAAGCCCGCAGACATATTTTGTAGCAAATTCAATTGGTGGAAAATATTTTCCAGTAAGAGTTGACGTGGTTCCGTTTAAAGAGATTGTTATAGACATGACGAGTATGCGTTATGAACTGACGATCGATATTTATTTAATTTGGCTTAAGTATTAAATGATAACATTGTTTTTTATAATTTTAATTTTTTATTTATAAACTTTCTCAATAGCAATACATTCTTTTCAGCACATGTAAAATGTTTCTTATGGTAGCTACAAACATTTATTGTTTGATCATTTTGATATAAAATTTTTAAATTTGGACAGTTTAAATCGTCCAAGTTATAGTAAATAATATTTTCGTCTTGAAACAATTTTTTAAGCCATTTAATTTTTTCTAAGCCTTTAACATAACAAATAAAATTTTTATCTCTAATATATGTTTTATAATATTCTATAATATTTGATAAAGTTGAATCGCCATCTTCCCATTTTAAACCATGATGATTTCTATAAAGCCAATTATATAAAACTTTTTCCTTTGGCGTCAGAGATGTATATTGAAAAGGTGGTTTAATTATAAATGTTTGAGCTTGTGAGTCATTGTCTACTGAAATACTCAATTCTTTTACATTAAAATCATTATTTATGTAGAAACCTTGAACGTCTAGAACTAAAATTCTCTCGTCAGACATTGTTGATTAACGTTATCTCAATGTTATCACGAGGTTAACTGAAGGAAATTTGTTAAAATTTGAGCTTTTATATTATAATAAAAGTTTATTATATTCAATGTGTCATCACATATTCTATCGATAGAGGAGCATCCACAAGTATCAGGACCGCAAGTTGCTTCATCTCTTGACCATTCACAATTGTTATAATGATCACCAAATTTTGACGTATGTATCTTATATAATGCATATTCATCGAATCGATCCTTTAATTTTTGTAAAGTAATCTTGTGTTTAGGCCATAAAAGTATTCCTTCGCTTAAGAAATCTTTCAAAATTTTTGCACGAAACTCGTTATTCATTTTTTTATAGTTGAAACCTCTTAACATGACGACGATAAATTTATAACTGTTTTAATAAAAATTTAAGATATCTCCATTTCCAAGTCATGTTTATAATCTTGAATGTTGATTAATGTCATATCTGAGAGGAAAGTAGTATCATCCTGAGTAACCACCTCAATTTCACCATTACTCAAAAATCTCTCGTATTCAACTTGACGATATTCAAAACATGAAATATTTAGTAGACGCTTCAAGTAATTGCTGTCATATGTACAACGAATTCTCAATTTTATATTATCTTTGTATTGCAGTTGAAAATGCCTATAAAATGGTTGTGAACTTTCAATAATTCCTGCAATATTTTGTTCCTTTTTAACTAAGTCTTGCCTAAATGCTTCAATAGCTTCATCCACTGTAAACGATTGATCCCTAGGCAAATGCAACTCTTCCTCTCCAACTGACTTAGGTTGTACTTCTGTTGATGATGACTCAGCGTTTTCAAGTAAATCTTTACTAAACTTTAAATGTTTGAAATTCAGTTGTATGCTTACAGTATCATTATTAGGTAATTTTACAGCAAACTCTGTATTTTTAAATTCATTTTCGCTCAAATCAATAGGTACTGCAGCTGAAAATACTTGGACAATACAAAAATATGTAAGTAATATGATGAAATTATTTTTCATTGGTATTTTTTTCTTAACAGATGTCTTCTTTAGTCAACAGTATATTTTTAAATGACATGATAAGAATTGTTACTCGTATTTATAGTCTAATTTAATAATCCTCATCATCTTCTACTTCAAATGAGCTGTCAACTGCGCTGCCACCACCACCACCACCACCACCACCACCCCCTACTTTGACAATTTCACTATCATCATCGAAAGTTTCTCTCTCTCTCTCGCTCTCTCTCTCTCTCTCTCTATCTCTCTCTCGCGCTCTCTCTCTCTCTCTCTCTCTCTCTCTCTCTTGATATATATCCTATAATTTCATCACATTTCGTAATATTTCAAAAATGTATAAATAACCGGATGTAAAACCGCAACTGATAAGAAATTAATAAATAACCGGATGTAAAACCGCAACTGATAAGAACTCGACAAATAATAATAATAATAAAATATAATATGCTTACTAAATCCATTTTTTAAATTTCATGAAATCAGTATAAACATATCTATCACGGTGTAAAGTTTAAAAAAATGATGAAAGCAAGCTTAAAAAATCTTTTCCAAAATCCTAGTATTAAATACTTACCCATAAAGGATATGGAAGTAAACGTCTCATATGAAATTAATAGAATCGAGAGAATAGATTCAAAATATGGTGAAAGTATTAGATGTCTTGTTAATAAGGAATTCCACATTTATTTACCGAGAAGATTTCTAATTATTACTAAGAATCAGATGGATTATTTAAATGAAACATTACACGTTCTAATGAAAACCAAAGACCTGCATGGTGTATTTTCCTTAATGGTTAAAAAGAAGAAGAAGGAAAATGGAAATATATTCTATAACAATAACAACAACAACAACAACAACTTATATGAAAGTTCTGGAGAAGATGATGAAGCTGATGATTCATGTGTAGTAGAAAAACATCTTTTAAAACATCAATTTTAAAAAACATTCTTTAGAACAAAATTTCAATAAAAAGTTAATAAAATTTTCATTATTATTATTAAAAAAACAAAATTTTTTCTTTATTAAGTATAGGTTTTCAGATATATATCAAGTAAAGATAAGTATTTAATTGTATTGTTGTTGTAGTTCATCTTTATTAATCCAAGAATTATGATGATTAGAAAATCCAAGCAATTTAACGTAAACTTGCTGTCCCTTTGTTTTAAGAACCTTCTCAGTCAAGTAAGTATTCGGAAAATGTGTTTTCAGTACTTCATGTTCATAGAACCCTCCGATATTTGGATTGTCTTGATAGTCGTTTAATAAATAAGTTACAGGGTTTGTATTCTGAATAGCGCGAATTTTAAAAATTTCAGTTGTCCAGTTTGGGGTATATCCTTTTGCAAAAATATGCTTATATTTGCTAATTCGAACGTGGTATCCAACTTTAAGTTTACCATTTTTGAAAACTTTAGGATGATTATAAGCACGTTTAAGTATAGATTTTTCATTTCCTGCGTTAACGGACTTTGGCATCATTCCAATAGTTCTATGCTTTTGACTATTATATTGGTTAATTAAGTCCTTACATATATCTATCCACTGATAATTTCCTTGCAAACTAAATTTTTTCCACATCATTCCTTTTATAGTTCTATTAAATCGTTCTACAATAGATGCTTTCATGATACTATATGTAGAATAGTGATTAATATTATGTTTTTTCATCAGGGTTTGGAATGTTTTATTATAAAACTCTTTACCATTATCTGTTTGCAAGTTTTTTGGAATTCTCTTTTGTAAAAGAATGGATTTCATTGCATTATACGTAGTAATGTCTTCGCTGCCTTTAGATTTTACGGGACGAATCCAAGCAAACTTTGAAAATGTATCTATTACCGTTAAAATAAACCGATGCCCTTTATTATATTTTGAATAAGCACCCATTTCAACAAGATCTGCTTGTCAAAGATCGTCTATTCCCTTGGTTATCACTCGTCGTCTTATGAAATTTCTGCGTGCTTGCTTATGAAGCTCCTGCACTACTGCTTGTTTGTCCATTTCTAGTGTCTTCAGCGGTTGTTATTCGTTTAAGAGCTTCCACCTCTCCATCTCTAGCTGCCACCTTAGACCACACTCGTTTAAGAGCTTCTGCTGGTGAATTCCTTTCAACACGATTTAGTTTCTCATCTAAAAACTCATAATGATCTGCTATTTTTCTTAAAAGTTGTTCTTCAGCTATATCAATTTTGTATGTAAGCGTTGATTTTATCTCCTCTAATGATTTGTTGAGATTACTTTTATCTTGGGTTAAATCCGTTAGCACTGCTTCTAAGTCTAAAAGTTTTGTTGTATGCGATACGTTCTGTTGTTGTATTAATTTGTTGAAATGTTCTGTCATCTCATTAATTCCCTCCTCATATAATGTGTCCAATTGTTTCTTTTGTTTATCAAAATAACTTTTTAAATAAACTTTATTAACAGCATCGTTTTCTAATACAGGGTTAGCAATATTTTTTATCCTACGTGAGTTGAAGTTGAAATGGCGATCGCTATCTAAATGAATCTTGGTGTGTGGGTTTTGATATCTTTCAGAGCTACCCATATAATGTCCAAACTTGTCGACAGACATTTTATAAATATTGATGATTATATATTTTGCAGGCTATTTATATAATAATTTTTGCTTCTCTCAATTCTTCAATAATTGAGTATATTTCGTTATTATGATTTGAGTGCCCAGCTATTGATGACGATAACAAGAGACATAATCTATCTACCAGTTCGTTTGGGTCATCCCAATATATATAATTTGACTTTTGGGTATTCAACTTCATCATCAAACCTTTACCTCTATGAACTTTTTCTTTAAATAATTTTCTAATAATCGTTGTATATTGTTTTGATCGATTTCCTTTAATTTGCTCATTGTTATTGTTATTCCGTTTATGAGCATTAGTCATCTCTAATATTTGCTTATAAGTATTTAAATCTGTTTCATTAAAACTGATTGGTTCCTTGTACACTAATAGTTCATATAAACCTGGCGTGAAGATCCATTTTGAATTACCTATAGTTATATTAGTTGAATCAAAAGTAATTGGTTCATTGCCCAGTCTCCATATCTGATTTTTATCCTTGTGGGGACCGTAGGTTTTATCGAATTTGCTTAAAATTATTTTTTTATAAATCATATTGAATACTTTGATTCGGATTTATTGCAATAGTGACATCGTCATTTTCCATATCATTATAAGCATTATCATCATAATGAGTATCATTCATCATCATCGTCATTACCAACATCAAATGATTTAAATGCTGATGAACTTTTCTCGATTTCCTTGCTATCGAAGCTTGGAGAAAATGTATTAGAATCATGCTTGCTCTTTTTAAATGGTGTGCTGGTAGCAATTTTGTTATCCTTAAAAGAATTATCTGAATACTTTTCATTTTTAACTATCTTTCTCTTATTAGTTGATTGAATTATTTCCTGTAATGGTTTTGATATTGGTTTAAAAGTTTCTTCCAAAAGCTTATCACTTGCAACTTCTCCGAGCTGAAGACTTTTATATTTCTTTTTCAAAATATTTCTAGTTTTAATAAGATTATTAACAAGGTTTGTTTTCTTATTCAGATTGAAAGTTGGTTGTTTAAACTGTATATAGCTCCAGTTTAGCAGTTTAGTGTGAACAGTTTAGCAGTTGTTGTTGTACTGTTATTTAAATATCTATATTGTTTCTTTTATAAGCTAATAAAAACATCAAATCCTTTTCTATAACGACCATTATTTATAGGATCATCTTTATTAATGACTAAAAACCCATATTTTTCTCTCCAACACTCTGAACATAACTCATGGAAAATCTTAAAAGACATATCAGAACCAACATGATCATTGTAAATGTGTCTTGCATTCATTTCATCTTGTTTAAACATTATTACCATGTTAGCATTATCACGAATCAAGTGTTTTGGTATCCGTGTATAAGTTTGACATAAGTAAAAGCTATCAACGTCTTTATGACGACCCATACAGAAGTAAGACCGTATATGATTTTGCTTCTCACAAGCTACATCGTCGAATATAAATATTGAGTTTGGTTGTACTTTATCTGGATCTATGACGTCATCATTATTAGAAAATATTGAAAAATGTATTTCTTTAATAGGTTTTATTAGACGCTCCAAGTATTGATATTTTGATTGTTGTGCTGACTTTGAGTATAAGTAAATATTTTTAAATTTCAAACCGTTGGGACTTTCAATAAGACTTATCATCACATTGGTTTTTCCACAATTAGACGGGCCCACAATAAGACTCCGAATAGAGTTCGGTAGTAATGAACTATGTCGCAATCTATTTGATGCATTTAACTTGCTATCAATATTCTTTACGTCAAGTGTTTTATGTTGCTTGAAGAACCGCATTATGTAAACTACTAAATGATATCATATATAATTAGTTCGTTTTTATTAATTTTGCATCACTTTACTTTGAACCTCTGCTCGGAAAAGTACAAATACTAATGACAATTATTTATAAAAAGACAATCAGTCTTCGTCCATCTCATTGGAAAAGGTATTCTGAATAATTTAATAGACAAACTTCCGATTGAATTTCATTTACCTGGATATCAATTTTGTGGGCCTGATACAAAATTAAAGAAGCGATTAGCTAGAGGTGATCAAGGAGTTAATCTTTTGGATACCGCTTGCAGACAACACGATATAGTATACGCAAACAACAAAGATTTGGAAAAAAGACATACTGCTGATAGAATCTTGGCTGAAAAGGCTTGGCAAAGGGTTAACGCAAGTGATAGTAGTATTGCTGAAAAATCAAACGCTTGGCTTGTCACTAACGCAATGAAGTTGAAAACAAAATTTGGTATGGGCAATGTTAACAGTAAAACTAAGAGATCTCCTCAAGTAAATGGACATCGCTTATTTAGACATGCCTTAAAAAGTGCTAAAATGAAAATTAAGAAAACTAAAAATATAGATGATGCTGTTAAAATTTCAAGAAAAGTTGTAAACAATATTTTTAAGGGAAAAAAATCTCTGATTAAGACACCTCGAGTAATACCTCACCTAAATCTGGAGGTTTTCTTCCGCTCGCACCTATATTCGCTGCCCTGGGTGCACTTGGTGGTCTAGCTGGTGGAGTATCTGGCGTTACAAAAGCAATCAATGCAGTTAAAGCTGGAAAAGAGCAATTGAATGAAGCAAAACGACATAACAATAAAATGGAGTCTATTGCAATGGGTAAAGGCATGTTTCTAAAACCGTATAAAAAAGGATTTGGACATTATTTAAAACCTTATCAACAAAATTTTTAATGAAGCTACCCAAAAGAGCTCTTTCTGATGCAGATTTGATAAAATATGCCAAAAACATTCCAAATTTATGAGGAGTGTTTATGTGTGACACTCTTCCAAAGAAACCTCTTAAAAAAGAATGTGGAATAATCAATCTTGATACTTCAAATGGACCTGGAACACATTGGGTAGCATACTGGAAAAACAAGAACCAAATTGAACACTTCGATAGCTTTGGAAATTTGCAGCCTCCAAAAGAAATAATTAAATATTTAGGCCAAAACATTAGCTATAATTAGTATAAATTTCAAAATTTTAATACCACAAATTGTGGTCATCTATGTTTGAAATTCCTCTTGTTAAAATCCTTATAAATAAAATAAAGAACAATTTATATAAATAATAATAATATTTTAATAAAGTAGTTTAGCTATTTATTTAATAACTTTAGATTGGTTATTTTTATTAGTAAAACAGCCTCATCAACAACAACAACAACAACCGAAACAACAACAACATCCGAAACAACAACAACAACCGAAACAACAACAACAACAACAGCGCCAACAATATAAATACTATTCAGTCAGTTTGACTATCTCTATCAGTGAAAAACCCGCAAAACATTCTCGACAACAACACCAACAATATAAAAAATATGCATGCACGCAGTCGGTTTGAATATAAAACAATAGTAAATTTTAGTAAAATTTTGTGTTTTATTAAAAATTAAAGGATGTTTGCGGTAAGATATTGATAAGAATACATTTTTTGGGGTCTTTTATGTTTTCTAGATATTTTTAATTCGGCAGCTTGTTTCCTTGCGAGTATTATTTATGCTAATTCAATTTAGTTTCTTTAAAACATCAAAGAAACAAACATCGTATAAGTTTTAACCAAAATTCTTTATTAAAAATTTTTTAATAAAATATGTCTGATGGTAAGTGTAGAGTAGAAAAGACCCCTCTTTAAAAAATTTTTTTTTATAAATTTCTTTTTATAAATTTCTTTTCTTTCCAACACCAGCTCATGCTGCTTTCAACTTATATAGAATGGATGCCATTCAAAAACTAATGGCTCATCGAAATGTACAGCATGCTGCTGCCTCAACATCAACAGCAGCAGCAGCAGCAACATAGTGCAGGAGCTTCATAAGCAAGCACGCAGAAATTTCATAAGACGACGAGTGATAACCAAGGGAATAGACGATCTTTGACAAGCAGATCTTGTTGAAATGGGTGCTTATTCAAAATATAATAAAGGGCATCGGTTTATTTTAACGGTAATAGATACATTTTCAAAGTTTGCTTGGATTCGTCCCGTAAAATCTAAAGGCAGCGAAGACATTACTACGTATAATGCAATGAAATCCATTCTTTTACAAAAGAGAATTCCAAAAAACTTGCAAACAGATAATGGTAAAGAGTTTTATAATAAAACATTCCAAACCCTGATGAAAAAACATAATATTAATCACTATTCTACATATAGTATCATGAAAGCATCTATTGTAGAACGATTTAATAGAACTATAAAAGGAATGATGTGGAAAAAATTTAGTTTGCAAGGAAATTATCAGTGGATAGATATATGTAAGGACTTAATTAACCAATATAATAGTCAAAAGCATAGAACTATTGGAATGATGCCAAAGTCCGTTAACGCAGGAAATGAAAAATCTATACTTAAACGTGCTTATAATCATCCTAAAGTTTTCAAAAATGGTAAACTTAAAGTTGGATACCACGTTCGAATTAGCAAATATAAGCATATTTTTGCAAAAGGATATACCCCAAACTGGACAACTGAAATTTTTAAAATTCGCGCTATTCAGAATACAAACCCTGTAACTTATTTATTAAACGACTATCAAGACAATCCAAATATCGGAGGGTTCTATGAACATGAAGTACTGAAAACACATTTTCCGAATACGTACTTGACTGAGAAGGTTCTTAAAACAAAGGGACAGCAAGTTTACGTTAAATTGCTTGGATTTTCTAATCATCATAATTCTTGGATTAATAAAGATGAACTACAACAACAATACAATTAAATACTTATCTTTACTTGATATATATCTGAAAACCTATACTTAATAAAGAAAAAATTTTGTTTTTTTAATAATAATAATGAAAATTTTATTAACTTTTTATTGAAATTTTGTTCTAAAGAATGTTTTTTAAAATTGATGTTTTAAAAGATGTTTTTCTACTACACATGAATCATCAGCTTCATCATCTTCTCCAGAACTTTCATATAAGTTGTTGTTGTTGTTGTTGTTATTGTTATAGAATATATTTCCATTTTCCTTCTTCTTCTTTTTAACCATTAAGGAAAATACACCATGCAGGTCTTTGGTTTTCATTAGAACGTGTAATGTTTCATTTAAATAATCCATCTGATTCTTAGTAATAATTAGAAATCTTCTCGGTAAATAAATGTGGAATTCCTTATTAACAAGACATCTAATACTTTCACCATATTTTGAATCTATTCTCTCGATTCTATTAATTTCATATGAGACGTTTACTTCCATATCCTTTATGGGTAAGTATTTAATACTAGGATTTTGGAAAAGATTTTTTAAGCTTGCTTTCATCATTTTTTTAAACTTTACACCGTGATAGATATGTTTATACTGATTTCATGAAATTTAAAAAATGGATTTAGTAAGCATATTATATTTTATTATTATTATTATTTGTCGAGTTCTTATCAGTTGCGGTTTTACATCCGGTTATTTATTAATTTCTTATCAGTTGCGGTTTTACATCCGGTTATTTATACATTTTTGAAATATTACGAAATGTGATGAAATTATAGGATATATATCAAGAGAGAGAGAGAGAGAGAGAGAGAGAGAGCGCGAGAGAGAGATAGAGAGAGAGAGAGAGAGCGAGAGAGAGAGAGAAACTTTCGATGATGATAGTGAAATTGTCAAAGTAGGGGGTGGTGGTGGTGGTGGTGGTGGTGGTGGCAGCGCAGTTGACAGCTCATTTGAAGTAGAAGATGATGAGGATTATTAAATTAGACTATAAATACGAGTAACAATTCTTATCATGTCATTTAAAAATATACTGTTGACTAAAGAAGACATCTGTTAAGAAAAAAATACCAATGAAAAATAATTTCATCATATTACTTACATATTTTTGTATTGTCCAAGTATTTTCAGCTGCAGTACCTATTGATTTGAGCGAAAATGAATTTAAAAATACAGAGTTTGCTGTAAAATTACCTAATAATGATACTGTAAGCATACAACTGAATTTCAAACATTTAAAGTTTAGTAAAGATTTACTTGAAAACGCTGAGTCATCATCAACAGAAGTACAACCTAAGTCAGTTGGAGAGGAAGAGTTGCATTTGCCTAGGGATCAATCGTTTACAGTGGATGAAGCTATTGAAGCATTTAGGCAAGACTTAGTTAAAAAGGAACAAAATATTGCAGGAATTATTGAAAGTTCACAACCATTTTATAGGCATTTTCAACTGCAATACAAAGATAATATAAAATTGAGAATTCGTTGTACATATGACAGCAATTACTTGAAGCGTCTACTAAATATTTCATGTTTTGAATATCGTCAAGTTGAATACGAGAGATTTTTGAGTAATGGTGAAATTGAGGTGGTTACTCAGGATGATACTACTTTCCTCTCAGATATGACATTAATCAACATTCAAGATTATAAACATGACTTGGAAATGGAGATATCTTAAATTTTTATTAAAACAGTTATAAATTTATCGTCGTCATGTTAAGAGGTTTCAACTATAAAAAAATGAATAACGAGTTTCGTGCAAAAATTTTGAAAGATTTCTTAAGCGAAGGAATACTTTTATGGCCTAAACACAAGATTACTTTACAAAAATTAAAGGATCGATTCGATGAATATGCATTATATAAGATACATACGTCAAAATTTGGTGATCATTATAACAATTGTGAATGGTCAAGAGATGAAGCAACTTGCGGTCCTGATACTTGTGGATGCTCCTCTATCGATAGAATATGTGATGACACATTGAATATAATAAACTTTTATTATAATATAAAAGCTCAAATTTTAACAAATTTCCTTCAGTTAACCTCGTGATAACATTGAGATAACGTTAATCAACAATGTCTGACGAGAGAATTTTAGTTCTAGACGTTCAAGGTTTCTACATAAATAATGATTTTAATGTAAAAGAATTGAGTATTTCAGTAGACAATGACTCACAAGCTCAAACATTTATAATTAAACCACCTTTTCAATATACATCTCTGACGCCAAAGGAAAAAGTTTTATATAATTGGCTTTATAGAAATCATCATGGTTTAAAATGGGAAGATGGCGATTCAACTTTATCAAATATTATAGAATATTATAAAACATATATTAGAGGTAAAAATTTTATTTGTTATGTTAAAGGCTTAGAAAAAATTAAATGGCTTAAAAAATTGTTTCAAGACGACAATATTATTTACTATAACTTGGACGATTTAAACTGTCCAAATTTAAAAATTTTATATCAAAATGATCAAACAATAAATGTTTGTAGCTACCATAAGAAACATTTTACATGTGCTGAAAAGAATGTATTGCTATTGAGAAAGTTTATAAATAAAAAATTAAAATTATAAAAAACAATGTTATCATTTAATACTTAAGCCAAATTAAATAAATATCGATCGTCAGTTCATAACGCATACTCGTCATGTCTATAACAATCTCTTTAAACGGAACCACGTCAACTCTTACTGGAAAATATTTTCCACCAATTGAATTTGCTACAAAATATGTCTGCGGGCTTGTAGACTTTGTAACGTTTCATTCTATACCCAATGTAGACACCGACAACAATTTATTTCATTCCTAATAAATAAAATAAAGAACAATTAATATAAATAATATTTTAATAAAGTAGTTTAGCTATTTATTTAATAACTTTAGTTGGTTATTTTTATTAGTAAAACAGCCTCATCAACAACAACAACCACAACAACAACAACAACAGTAAGAACAACAACAGTAAGAACAACAACAAGAACAACAGCAGTAAGAACAACAACAAGAACAACAACAACAGCAGTAAGAACAACAATAGCAACAGTAAGAACAACAACAACAAGAACCATTACAAAAAAGCAGCCGATTATGGGCGTTCACTATGAACGCAGCCTTAGCTTGTATTAGCTTAGGTTAGCTTAGCTTAGTTTTTGACGTATCAACTTTAAATTATTATCTTTTTTTTTTTTGTCCTTGCACTTGACCGCAAAAATTGTTTATTTATTTTAGAAGTAACATAAAAACATGTTTGAACTTCTACATTGCTGCCTTATCTTGAACTTGCGGGTTATAAGTGCGCTTATATGTTGCCAGCTTCTAAATTGTTCTCGACGTTTCTGCATCTCGAAGCTTCTAGAAACTTCCTGACTCTTCTTGGTTGCGGTGTATTTCGTTTACTTGAAATAAAATACAGCGGCGGAGAAGTTGCTGGGTATAAGCGACTTGGCCGATGATTATTAAGCGGGGGCTTGTTAGCTCGATGTCCCCCAGCTGACGAATAGATATTTATATATACGCCTATGTTTCAAATGGTTGTCATCCAATTCTTAAACTACTTATGCAAATCTAATACTCGCACCTAATACTTAGCACCATTATGATAAATTTATAAACAATTCTTTAACCCTTCAACCTTCGCCGTACCTAAATTGCTTCAACCCATATTAATATATATATTTTCATAAAGCAAGTCATATCATTTCAGCTGAAGTCAACCAGCAGAATTTGAGTCATTGCTATTAGGTATTTGAGGGTTAAGAAAAAACATAACATGTAAGCACTGATAAGAACTCGCTTGACTACCACTACCGATAATGTAGTGTATAAAATTATGATCAACGCTTTTGAAAAAAAATTTTTGGTGATGTTGTTGTCAGCTTCTAAAATGTTCTCGAAGTTTCTACATCTCGAAGCTACTAGAAACTTCTTGACTCTTCCTGGTTGCTATGCATTTCGTTTACTAATGCGAACTCTGATAAGTATGCCACCACGCAGTCTACGTTAGAAGTCTTATAAATATATATTTATTTGAGTCATTGCTATAACTAATGTTAGGGTTATGAAAAAAAAATCATAAAACATACAAACACTGATAAGAACATGATCAACGCTTAAAGCAAAAACAACTTGCGGTTTTTTGTATGTCCGTCCACCAGTACAAGCAGAAATCCGTTCATACTTGAGTGCCGGGCGTGACGTCATCGGCTTGTGCCTCCGCGCCTCCTGCGCCAGAATCGCCATATCGTATCTACTGCAAAAGCTACATTTTAAGATTATGAGAAAAAGTTAAAGAAATCGTGATTTGTGTGTGCATGCTTGCAAAAGTACATTTTCAAATTATATATTTTATTCGATAGATTGCAGATTTTGAAAAATTTTTAAAAATTACAGCAAAAACGAATTTTTGGTAAGCATTCATGTACATTTTCTCATACATAAGTGCTCTCTTTTGACCTCGTGCCATAATGCTACTGTAGCGTCCAATGTGTTCAAGCTACAAAAGTGTTGGATGGAACATGTGTTATTATTGTTATTGACGAAACCTTTGTGTGTTGTTTTTAAGGGTTCACAATATTTACAATTCACAGATACTTTCTTACATATAGAAAAAAACCAAACGTTCTAAGTATTTCTTAAAAATAAATCAAAACTTGCTGAAATCAAAAAACATTTAGAAGAACTTATGAACACAAAGATGTTCACAATAGGTAGGAGGGGGTAGGCGTTTGCTCGAAATATAAAATTTTAAGAAAAAAATTAGTTTTATTGATGTAGATAGAAAAAATTAATTTTTTATTTTGCTAATCTGAAACAACTTTTGTCAATCATGGTAATGTAATTTTAAATTTAATTTATTTTTGACACAAAAATTTTGCGCCATTTTTTAAGAAAACATATAATATTATAGACCTTTCCTGAAAACAAAATTTAAATATGTAAATGCTAAAGTAACTGCTTTTTTATTTTTATAAAGTACTTTTATTGACGTTTCAGACAAAAAAGAATTGCGTTAAATGTATTTACAAACAGCAGAGAAACTTGAATCGAAAGTCGTAACTTTGAATTTCTGATCATTTTTTCTTGCTTCATGTAACATTGATATGTTCAAAAATTCATTGCTTTATAAATTTATATTGTTTTGAAATTTATGCTTTGAGTGATTAACGGTAAATTTTTTAAATAATAAACCTTAAGAATTTTTTAAAGTTACTACATATTTACTTATCCTCTGCACGGATTAACTCGTTTCAACTACAACAATCGTGCATTCAGTGTCGAGTTCAGTACTTTTCATAACTATAACAGCGAGTGAAGTTAACACCATAGCATAAATAGTAAGCCTGTACGAGTACTCGAATTTTCGAGTAACTCGGATCGAGTCGAGTCGAGTAATTCGACTCGAAACTCGTATCGAATAACTCGAGTTTTCGAGTAACTCGTAGCTAATCGAGTAACTTGATTGAATGGAAATACAAATTTGTGGAATTTTTTACCTTTGTCGCTAGTCATAAACAGCTTTAAGTGTACTCGTAATTTGCAAAAAATGGCCTACAAATTAAAGTTTATTCGAGGATTAAATCTAAAAGTATGTCTCTCTACAAAATGAGATCGCAAAAAAGTAAAAACCTAAAAAAGTTGAAATTATTTATGTCTTTCATGTTCCATGATTTATATCTTCCCTTAGTTTCATTAAACATTAATTTCTACTGGAAATGAATTATTAAGAGTTAAAATAAAAAAAAAAAAAAAAGAATTCTAGCTACTTGATAGTTCCTCGAGTTAATCGATAATTCCTCGAGTTACTCGAATTTCGAGCTATTACAAAAACCGAATTACTCGAATCGTAAATCGAGTCGAATTGCACTACTCGACTCGACTCGAACTCGAAGCAACTCGCACAGGCCTAATAAATGGTCTTAAACCTACTTCAACACATTCGTTTGGAAACGAGTGATATGTTTGATTCGTTCCGAACGACTCAACCATAACATAGCCGATAGCATTCGTCGAACAAACGAATCTAAACCAAACATAACAGAATGAAGGTTTTGTAAAGGATTAATGCTGCATAAATATATTAGTCGAATTTATGTGTACAACATCATAACATTCGGTGCATAAATTGAAATTAAGATTTTAAAAATTGTAAATTGAAAGTGTACATGCGATGGCAGAATTAGACGGCCGCAATTTAGACTCAGAATTTTAAAATTCAAGAACACTAGGTAAAAATAGGTCGCTGAATCCGAATCCGTTGCCAGATTTCCAGAATTGTGTAATTTTATTTATAAGAGTGTTGCCACCTACCAAAATGTATTTTCAAAAGTTTCAAACATCATTGAACAGTATTAAGGGGTCGCTGACTTCGAATCTGATGTCAGAATTTTAAAATTTAAGATGGTTAATAGGGTTGCCACCTAAATTTTTTTATTTTCACGAATTCGGTGCTGGTGCAAACACTGGATAAAAATAGGTCACTGAATCCAAATCCGTTGCCATAATTTCAAAATAGTGTAATTTTTTTATAATAGTCTTGCCATCTGCTAAAATGTATTTTTAAGACATTTCAACATAGTTCAACAGTGTTAAGGAGTCGCTGACAAAAAATGCTTGTATAAATAAATTATAAATGTCAAATGCCACATGTATGTTCCCGCATCACTTGGGAACACAAATCACTCAACCGTGTTTTGTGCTCAAAATCGGCTCAACCGATTTTTTTAAGTTTTTTTTTGTTGTGTTTATAGTTGTAAGGATAAGGTTTGTATGAAAAAAATACCCGCTAGATGGCGCTGGAGTCAAGTTATTATATATATATAAATAAAAAAAATGGGGGATTGGCAGAAGCGGACCACAGTGGGTCCCTTTTCGTCTCCATTGGACAAAGGATGCTACCGCTCGGAACCCTCAGACATGAGCATGCTCCTTACATAAGCATCATTTGCCACCTCAAGCATATCCTTGTAGGTCAGTTGACCAATCTCGGCTTCGCCAATAAATGAACTCCCCAGAATGGTCAATCTTATGCTTGCTAACGCCGGACACTGGCACAGAATGTGGCTATTGTTTTCGGCCCCTCTAGGCATAACCTTCACGCATCGTCCTCGGTCAGAGTCATCTTCCTGAGATGGTACATGTAGAGACCGTGTCCTGTGGCCAGTATAGTAAGCCAGTTTAAAGTCCTTCGATTGTAACGGATAACTTTTGCTGCCTCACTATGAGACCACTTCGCGGCCGACTTCGATTGCCTGCAATTAACAGCTTCTTCCCTCCTTGTACGGTGTTCCGAGTCCGTCCATTCCTTAATAAGGCCTGCCACCATGTTGTCGCCTATGGCGATACGTAGTTCTGGTCCACATAATTCTTCTGCTGATCCTTCTCTCGCTAACGAATCAGCATTTTCATTCCGTTCTCTTTGCTACAAACAGAAATGCGTACCCAAGAGAGCAGAAAATAAAAAGAGAAAAAACTATTGTGTTGGTGTTATACGAACACAACATGGATTTCGTTTTTTTGATTTTGTTGTCACGATCGCAAACACAACAAGAAGCAAATGTTTCTTTACTACGAAAATTCTAAAAGAACTATAAGTTTTGATCAGAGTTTTTTTTAACGAATGTTACCAATTAAAACTCTTTAGTTATTTTTAAGTTAAAATTTATTGATAAGAAACATTTTTTTTTATAAGAAGTAAATAATTAAGAACATAAGAAAAGCATCATTAAAGAATTCATTGCTTAGGGTAAGAATAACACAAGTCTAATGTGTACAAGTGTAATTATTTCAAGTTACTCATTACTAAAAATCTCTATTTACTCTTACTAACAAAATGTATTCTAAATTGGACGGAGAAAGCCTGCTTCGTTGATCCAAAAATATATATTTAAACGATGAGAATAATCGCTGTCTGTAATTCAATATACTTAGTTTTTTAAACTCCATCAAAAAATATTTTTCGACTTTTGTCCTCAGGCGCAACACTGTGTGCCGTCAGCAACATGCAAAAGATCGCTAAAAATATTTTTCTTTCGTTGTTTTTGTGTCCGCGTTTCAAAAGCATAACAGTGAGAGGAAATATTTTCTACTTCAAAAATAATACATTGCATTTTGCTTTTCTCTCCATCTCTGCTTGCTTCGGTTTGTGTTACTGTTTCGAACGGAGAGCGAAAACAAAAAAAAAAAAAACAAAAATACTTGTGATCTTAAGAAGAAACAAAAAGAACACAAAAATACTTTTCTTTAGAGTATCTTCGCGATCCCTGCTCTCATCCACATAAGTGTGAGCTCATTTGTCTGAGCGCACCTATTAAGTTTGGTAAGACATTAGCCATCCTGAAATTGATGTCTGTACGTTGCATGCACCTAATAACCGACTGATTGTCAGAGGCAATGACAATTTTCTTGCCATTGACTTGTCCTGGTATCAGGTGGTCCAGTGCATGCACAACACTAAGCATTTCCGCCTGGTATATAGACACAAACCTCCCTAACCTCAGTACACAAGATAGGCTCAACTCTTCTGAGTAAACGTCTACCCCGGCTCTGCCATTCATCACAGAGCCGTCTGTGAATATACTGATATCGTTACCAGCGATTTCTTCACAGACGACTCATCTGTTATAAGAGTTTTATAAAATTTTTCTGTTATCCTTATTCTCTGCCTTCCGTCAATAGGCATACCCGTCTCCCTGATATCTCTATGTACAATATCAAGGATGCGCATATGACCATGTAGGGCCGTTGATCCATGCCACGTAGCATTTTGCAATATCCTGAGGACTGATAGCGCCACCGTTTTCTTTATTTCTAAATCCAAAGGCAGCATACCTAACAGAACCTACATTGAGCTTGTTGGTGTGATGCGTATTGGAAGACTTATAAGAAATCCCGGAATTTTCTGGACTTGTCCCGACAACGGCCTTTGATGATCTGGCAATTCTAGTGTAAGCAACTGGTTTGAGAATTTGTTAAAAAAACCGATTGTTGAAGAGTGCGCCATCTAAGCAGCAAAGTTAGTAGATGGAAATGGATAGATATGAACCTATCTGACGCTTGGTAAGTGTCGCTTGCAAACTTTTCATTTTACTCCCGTGTAATATAAATAACTTCACTAAAGAAGCTATCATTTAAAATCGCTTCAAAAATCTTTACAATAAAAACATTAACAAAATTCATTGCGTACGAATTTCTAGTCCACCAACAAAATACACATGCAAAAACAATTATTAAGCAAACGCACACATTAGCGATGCTATCAACATGAGGGTTGATAGCAACACTCACTCATGAGTGAGGGTTGCTTTTCATTGCGTTTGCATGCATTTGCTCTTGTTTAAGCGGGTTGGAAAATGTACTGGCCGTCGAGAGCGCCTTGTGTTGCTGCTGTTTTTACATGCTTTTGTTTTGCCAAATGCAATTTCGTGACACAATCTGTAGCTTAAGTAAGTTTTTTATATGTGTTAGAGCAGGGGTGTCGTGGCAGTGAGCTGGACTGAAAATTAAAAAAAAAGAAAAAATAAATCAGGACTTCGATGGCGACGAAAAAAATAAAAATAGAAAAACAACTTGCACAACTTGAAAAAGCCCCGATAAAAAACTAGCCACTTTGTGTGTGCGCTACGAGAATATAACAACAACAATGCATGCACATTTTTGTTCTTGCTGTCACGCCGACGAAGTCAATTCTTCGAATTACAATACACACGGAAATATTGAAGTTGTTGTCAGTGAGCTAAAAGAGCTAATTGAGTTTTGGGACTTACAACTCTGTGTAAGAGGAGGATGGATGATTAGATTAACACTTTTCGGGGGAATGTGGAGGTAGTCGACAGTTGTACAAACAGAGGCACGCTTACAAAATTTTTGTCTGACCAAGTTATGAGCAATTTTTTCAACGCATGGACGTTGGTTCATTTTGCCTTACACACGCGTATTACCAAGCAATATCAATTTTATCGGGAATATGGAAAATGTCAAATGTTAAAGTACAACTTCAGATGATTCCATTTTATCAACTTTCGTTTGAAATTTTTAAGCCGCTATTTCTTGGGAGCTTAATTCTTTGATCACTTCTTCAATCACTTCTTTAACAGTTGCGTTGTTAAGAAAAGGCGCATAAGCCGTTCCTGTATTAAAATTCAAATTTTCCATGCAAATCCTCTAATGCCATGCAAATCCTCTAAGGCTCGAAACTATTCAGCGATAGTTTTGCTTTAAGCAAGTAACAGGAATTTCCTCGTTTGTGACATGAATTGATCTTTGGACTGCAAAGCACGAGTGCTGCAAGATTGGATTGTTGCTGCCAACTGATTCCAATACTATAAACTTAGGATTGCTTTTTTTTGCAACAATCGCATAGTGTTGCGTCGAGAACAAGCTAGCTGGACAGTATTATTCTTTGACGGTTTTTTACTTATAGGATCAAAACAATGGAAAAATTATTCTAGATGGGGTCGGTTATGCCCTGTTCATCAGCTAGCAGACCTTTTACCGCCCCTCTACCCACAAATTTAAATTTTTACATGGCAATAAAAATGCTATATTCCAGACGGTGTTGGTCGTATTAAGGCCCAAACATATAGGCTCGAACTGGCTGCAGCTACTATCAAAATTCAACTAACAGCCAGCTCAGTTTTTGTCAAATTTGCCAATTTTTATCAAACTTAATTTGCTCATAATAAAGTTTAGTTGGATTGCTTGTATGCCAATTGTAAGCAACCAAATTTTTTATATTTTTAATATAATTTTTTGTCAACCCAGCAGAAAATGTCATGCCTGATCAGGCAAGAATTCAGGCCTGACAGGCATGTCCGAGGCCTGACCTTTCTTTGAAAACAGCTCCGTTTATTTCATACAACGTCCGCCTCTTCAGACCTGAAATTTGGTATTACTTTTTCCAAATGTTCATCTATGTTTTCTGGACTGAATATCAATTTTTATTTCAAATTTGCATATGAAATATGGCCTGAAATAAAAGAGGACTGATTTATTTTTGTTTAATTCCTGGTTAGAATACAGGCTTGTAAAAAGGAAGGATATTTTAATTTCAGCCTTGAAATCGGAGCTAAATAATGGAGGCATGATTAGGTTTAGATATTCAATCCTTAATTCCAGTCTGGCTATTGGAAGCCTGACCGATTTTTCTGCTGGGAACATAAAATCAATTCATTATTTAAAATTCACAGCAGGCCCGTAGACAAGGGGAGGTTTTAGGTGTCCAAACCCCCCTTAGGGTCCAGAAAGTATAATTCAAAATGTAATTTGTTTTTAGATAAACTGTGATAATGATGTTAATTTTCTTGAAAACTTCACTTAATTATCGAAAAATTTTTTTGGCCAAGTGAAAGATTAATTTTGCTTATAAGAGTCATAATCATTATATTGGAATTCATCTCCAAGGAGTTGGTATATTAAAAATCAGTTTCAATGCTCAAAAAGTCCATGATATCCAGTAAAATATGTATATGAAAGTAATACCTAGAACGAATATAATTTTGTAAATTGAAGAAAATTAGCTTGACATTTTTTATGCCATATCTACCCAGCAAACCATAGTTAACGACAATGTCGAAATTCCGACTAATTCGTCACTATTTTGAGCTGTCTTAAAGAAATCATTACAATTTCGTTACGCAAATATCGGTCCATTATCACTTTTTATACGAATTAATATAAAATTTTGTTATGCGACAGCTTTTACGACATATTAAAATGCTAACAGAGTAAAATTTCCTTTCTTTCGAACTGTCTGAACGAAATCGTAACTTTTTCGTAACATTTTCGTTAGGACTCGTTACGAAACCACTACGATACATCGTTACGAAGTCGTGTCAAACCCTTCATACGATTTTCCTCACGATTTCGCAACGATATCGGATTTCGGAATCGGAAAGATTTAAATTTAACACATTATGGGGTATTCCACGTAAAGCGAATGACTAAAAATTTTGACATCTAAAATTTCCAACTTGGCACAAAAATTTAGCCCTGTGCGAAGCCTTTTTCAAATAACAGGTTTCGAAAAATCACCTTAAATCTAACTATGAAAAAATTTTTGTAAAACATTTTATACTCCAATTTTATAATGATTTGATGATTTTTTAATCATGTTACCAAATTTTCATAAAAAAAATTAACAATTACAGTTTTTTAAGCTTTAGCATTTTAAAAATGTTTATTTTTATTATATTAAAAAATTAAAAAACAATTTAGAAGTTCATAAAATTTTGTTTTTAGTGTTCTAAATATGCAAATAATTTAAATATAAATCCACAACCGATTAAATTCTTTAATATTCAAAAAAAGTTACTGTTTCTTTTTATAAAAATTAATCTAGCAGAGTATTTATTTTAATATTAACATTTTTACAGTTCACATTAATATTGTTGAATTAGTAAAATTTTGTCACAAACATTTTTACTGTTTGTGCTAATTTCCGGAATAATACTTTTTTAAAAAAATGAAAAATTCTCAATTTGGACCATTTTTTTTCAACAAACTATAGGCAAAAATCAAAACACTTAATACTCAAAATTAATTTGTAAAAAAAAAAATTAAATAAACTCTTCTCATCTATCTTATGGTCATTTAAAAACATGCATATTCACAAATAGTCTGCAAAGAAAACGGATTTGCTTAAAAATTTTCATATCCTTTCTTTCAGTTATTACTGGTATCTACTTATAGATTTTTTATCAAAAACCCCTCCCCCCCCTCTCACCCCCCTCCCCCCTAAGGTAAATCCTGGCTACGGGCCTGATTTACAGACACAGAAATTCACAAAAAGAAATATAATTTAAATTTATTTACATTTTATTTGTTTGCCAGATACGTCAGGAGCATTCGGTTTGAAAAGCTTTGCAGCCAGCTCAAGTTAACGAAACTTGACGAAAAGGCTAACTTGAGTTATTATGGCTTACACGCATTATATCTGTGTAATCGTATAAGTTTTGACATTTAATGCAGCCAGCTCGAGCCTATTATGTTTGAGCCTTTAAACTTAATTTTGGTAATTTAGTTCGTATAGTTACTGTCGACAAATGAACCAAAACTGGACGTGATCAACACATATATACGCCCACTTTTTCAGAACTTATTAAAATTGACTACTAAGCCGATTGTAGATTTTCGAGCACGAGTTGGTTTATAAGAAATATGTTACACGTCCTTGTATATTTTAAACACAATTGGGCTATTCACAGTTTAAGTACGCAGGCCTGTTTAATTTACGATTTGTTATTTTAACGCCAACTTACGTAAGCGTATCTTTACTTGTTGTTGTTTTGCATGCAAACGCAAATTCGCAAACACGCGTAAATAAAAGTAGCCCTCGGACGTATTTTATGTGTCTCGTATTTTTATGCCCTATCTGCAGCATATATAACAGCGTTGCAAAATCATTGAATACGGCAAACACATACTGAGGTGCTCACAGTTTCAAAAATAAAAAATTCTATAAATACGCTTTGTTACTATACGTTTATACTGTGAATAGCCTAAATATCTCCATTAACCCTTAGCGGCCACACGGAGTAACTCATTACCCCATACCGAAAAACCTAGTTGTAGAAGACATATTGCAGTTTTAAGACTTATTACGGATTGTTTCATGTTTGTTGAAGAGTTCTTCAACATTTTTAATGATTTTTGTCAGTAATTTTATAGATGGCGTTTTAAAAACTGGCCATATATTTAAAAATGAAAAAATTGCTTTTTTTCAGAAAAATTCTTTGTTCCTCCATTTTCTAATATAAATGACTAAAATTTTAGGGTTCCACGCGCAACATATACCACTACCATAAAAAAATAACAGTATCTGCCAATCATTCAAAAAGTATATTTATTTTGCAAACAAATTAAAAATCAAAAAACTTGCATTTTTTGTGTTTTATTAGATTCTAAATACATATTTACGTACAGAAAAGTAGAAAAAAAACATAGTATTTTTATGATATTTGATTAGAAAAATGTATTTTGAACCCTATTTTAGTCACCAGCAAACGCCATGCACAATGAGAACCGATATTCTTCGCAAACCGGTCTTCAACCGATCAACATGCCTTTTTTTGTCCGGCTTTTTTTTCAGCTTTATGTCGACTCCGAACGGCTTATGTTCTCAAGAAGCTTTTCATGGCAGTTTCTTACTCTGAGGTTTGCCATTGTCTGCAGAGAGGTGACGGGCGAACAGAAAAATTAAATCAATTGAAAAAACTTTCTGTGTCAGATGGAGGATTCGAACCTGGGTTCTCTGACGAATGAGCCACACACTCTACCCACTACGCCACGGCCGCCACACCTCCACCTCCGTGTATATCACCATTAAAATAAGTTTATAAAAAATACCAAGTTTATAAATTATAGTATTTATACTTAAATTAATATGTTCGAATAAATATAGATATCATTGTGGATTTTTGTTTTTCATGCAATTAGTTTTTTTATTTTATTCTTATTCTATAGTCTCTTTTATTTTTATTTTAAAAACTGTTTAAGTGTTTATTGGGAAGACCTTCAATACAGAATTAATGAGTTCAATAAAATATTGAAAATATTTATGTTTACCTTATTTGAATACGTCGTTTCGTCGCGCGTCTTTTTACCAACTGAACTGTTCTCTCTAGTTTTTTTATGTTCTTCCTTGTTCTCGTGTGAGTTGGTGTCAGGGTTATTTTTTCCGGTTTTAGTACTTTTTAGAGTTGCCCATATCTCGCCCATCTTGCTAGGCGTTTGACTCGAACAGCTCATCATCAAATACAATTTGCGATGTGTTTTCGTATTTTTTCCACTAACTTTGGTTTGCAATATTCTATAGTTATAAGTTTTTTCGATAGCAAAATGTCCTTTATCATGTGCTTGTCGAATTATTTCAGCTTGCATTCCCTTAGGTGTGATTAACAATTCGCTGTCTTTTACTAGTTTGTAAAGCACGTTGCTTTTCATAAAATAACCTTCGTACTTATGTTGACATTGTTTGTAAAATTTCTTTGATGGATTTTAGTTCTTCGTCCTCAGATTGTGCGCGCTGTATATTACCATGTGTATTATCGTCGTTGATCATCATAATTGCATATCTACTAAGAACGTCTACGTTTCGATCTTTTTTATCTAATGTTTTAGTGAAGGCGTTGCAATCAGTCAAGATTTTAAAATGTAAACCAAGTAAATATACTCTAAATTTTTTCAAAGCTTCGATAACGGCTAATATTTCAAGTTCATGCATAGTATATTTACGCTCTTGATCGGATTTTTTTTTACTCATAAAATATACGGGGTGCCACTGACTATCTTCAGGTGACTTTTGTTAGTTAGCATCCGGTTTGTTAGTTAGCATCGGCTTAAGTGCGTTAAATGCATTAAGGCGGTCTTCTCATTCAAAACCCTCATTCAAAACCGTTTTTTGGACCCTTTTTAAAAAAATTCTTATTTGAAAACGCAAAGAATAATTGAAAACTTTTTTTATTTATTGTATTACAAAAGGTTCAAAGTAAATAAAAAAATTTTTTTTGCCTCGATACGTGTGCTGTTCAAAAAGTAATGAGACTTCAAAGTTGGTGGTGAAAAAAAAAGGTGTCGTCACGGCGGCCACGATTCCGGGTCTCCGGAGCGTCTGAAATGAAAAAAAAAAACGGGGTTATAATCAGTATAGATGTAATTCTCGGGTGAACCTCAAGCTTAATTTTGTGATTTTTTTTGACAAAATGGCGGCCATTCAAAAAAAAAATTTCAATTTCGGGTTTTTTTTTGTAGTTTAGTGTAAAAAAAAATAGTAAAAAATTTTTTAAAATTATGGTCGAGGTTCACCCGAGAATGGTGACAATTCTGCGTCGATTCCATTTTGTTTCATGAAAATCGGTTCAGTTGAACTGGAGATATCATGGCCGCCAGTTCGAAAAACGTGGGTTCGAGATAAACGCGTTTAAAGTTTGAAGTAATTTTTTTGGGAAAAAAAAAAAAATCTAAAATGTTTAAATGCAGTTTTAAAGAGCTGACAATTTTTACTTACAAATATTAGTCGGCGATGCCAGCTCCATACAGGCCACCTTCCTCTTTTTCGTAAAAACTGCTTTCTGCTGCCCTCTCTGCTCTGCGAGCCGTTCTGCCAGCTTTTGATGATGCCGCAGCTCGAGTCTCTGATCGGTTCAATCTGTCTTCATTACGAGATAGTGCGTATTCGTATGCGTTTTTGCCAATCGCAATACCCATCAAACCCATAATTTTAAGTATGGGTATAAAACCGTCGTTGAAGAGGCACGTTGCAATGAAATTGGCCACTTCGATGGTGCGTGCGCCTGAGTTGATGTGTTTGGGCGAAAGTGACCAAAGAACAGAATTGTAGGACTCATTGGAATTCTGAGTTTCAGATCCAAGGCATCTTTCAAGCAAATTATCTGCCGACAGCGCTTCGTAAGCTGGTTTTATTACCTCCATCACCTTCTTGTCCATCAGACCTTGCTTCACAAAAAAGGCTGTATCTTCTAAAGTATTTCGAATTTCTAAAAATCCTTTTAGGGGCATATTCACAACTACCCAAGCTATAAATAAATGCAAAAAAAAGTTGAAAAAAAAGTTGCTCAATGAGAAGACCCCCTTAAGGTGTTCGTTTGTTATTTCAAACTTACGGGTTTGTTTTTTTAAATCAGAAAGCGGTTTTGCCACCAAGGCGAAGCATACATTTGTGGTGTCTGCATACTACATACACAAAACACACATACTCAAGTCACACAACAAAAACACTATAAATAATTATATTCTGTTTTTTTGTTCATGTCAATTATTATTAATCAAAAATTATTTATACGAAAATTTGTTACTTTGAAAATAGAAGTTGTAAAAAATAAAATTGCTTTCAAAAAAATAAATAAAATACAGGAAATTTTATTAAAAAATAAAAAATAGCACCACGCTATATTGGCGATCCTGCCAGGAGCTTAAAAAAGCAGATACTGCGAAAACAACAAACACATCTACAAGCAGCGTGCTCTACAACAACAACAAAAGAACCACGCAGTAGACACGGTCACTGCTCAATACCAACAAGAACAAATACTACAAATTCAACAACTGAAGCAAAATTCTATGCAATTGACAAAAGCAACCGCAATTTTCACAGCAGCAACAGCATCTTAAACCCACACATGTTGGTGCTATGCGCTATAACCAAAATCCTCAGAGGACAGTCTAAGATACAACGTATCCACATTGTAGTCGCATGACAAATTATAATAAAGCCATTACAGCAAATAAAAATAATACGTATGCACCATCACAGTAATAGCAGCAGCGTTAACAACAATTAGTACAAGAATATCAACTACAACAACAATTTTAACAATAACACCAGCATTGCAGCAGCGACATAAACAACAGCAACAGCGACAACAAACAACAACAACAACAGTAAATATAATAATAAAAAATAAAATTGTATAACATTATATTATATTATATTATATTATATTATATTATATTATATTATATTATATTATATTATATTATATTATATTATATTATATTATATTACATTATATTATATTATATTATATTATATTATATTATATTATATTATATTATATTATATTATATTTTATTATATTATATTATATTATATTATATTATATTATATAATATTATATTTTATTATATTATATTATATTATATTATATTATATTATATTATATTATATTATATTATATTATATTATATTATATTATATAATATTATATTTTATTATATTATATTATATTATATTATATTATATTATATTATATTATATTTTATATTATATTATAAAACATACTTAGCTAATCACGAGGTAGCTTCTTAAACGGTTGTTAAATAATTGGGACGTAAGAAACCAATTGTTTCACACAGTAGGCACTCCACTGCACCCAAAATAACAGATAGGAAACAAATAGGGAAACAAATAGGAACACATTTAATTTACAAAATTTTTAAAAATGAGCATTAGACATTCACCCCCACACCCCACTCACCCCCTCTCACCTCAACCGTCTCAACACGGAGATGAACCCACATTAATAGATTTAGAGTCCGATCTAGTCAACCCATTCGAAAGGTCCGAACGTACGGAAATCCACGCGACATCGGTAAAACTACCCCAGTTTTGGACTAATTGTCCAGAAGCGTGGTTTATACACACCGAAATTCAATTTCAGTCCACATCCATTACGACGGATAAGACTAAATATGAATACCTGATTACAGTTCTTCCGCAAGAAGTAACCATAACTGTATTAGATTTTACACAGAAACCTTCTTCAAGCAATCAATATGAGAACTTGAAGAAGATTCTGATTGAACGCTACTCTCTCATTGAAAGCAAACGAATTGACAAAATAATTACTGATACGGAAATGGGAGATAGGAAACCTTCCCAGTATTATAGGTCACTGTTACTACTAGCGGGTTCCGCGGTAGAACCGGACTTCCTTCAAAAACTATGGCTCAGGAAACTTCCAAAAACGCTCAACATAGCTTTAACCGGGTCAGGCCATACAGAGCTAGAGGAGTTTCTGAAAATGGCTGACAAACTATGGGAAGTCATAAGTGAAAACGAAGTTTCAGTTTTGCACACAAATCAAAATTCCAATACTAACGAACTAGCAAATATGGTACAAAATCTAGTAGTATCTACCACAAACATATTAAATGCCTTTAATAAGTTGTCGATAGAAGTTGAAGCACTCAATTCACAACATAATTTCCGACCCAGATCACCAACGAGACATAGGTCAAGCTCAAGACAGACACCACGTACACGTGGACCCAACTGGATATGCCGATACCACTACAAATTCGGTAAAAATGCACGTAGTGTGAACAACCGTGTGCATATGCTCAAAACAACAACACAACACAATTCAACACAATACAACGCAAAAAAACTAAATAACTCCATTGTCGCGACGACTGACAAAGGACCTATTACACTGACACGTCGTCTATTTGTTTACGACCCGACAAATAAATTGAACTTTCTAGTGGACAGCGGAGCAGAAGTATCAGTACTTCCTTTCTCCAAATTCAAAATAAAAATCAGATCTCACATTAACAGCGGCCAACGGCACTTCTATTTCGACTTTCGGAAAAAAACTACTTACACTAGACTTAAAATTACGACCCTTTACCTTCATCATTGCAGACATTTCCATACCAATTTTAGGCGCAGACTTTTTAACAAAATACGGACTCATTGACCCATTAACGAACTTATCAGTCAACACTAACTCAGCATTTACTGAAACCACATTAACAAAAATATTTTCAGTCAACAACAAATACACAGAATTACTAAAAAAATTTCCATCACTACTAACAGAACCCAGTTACACTGCACCTGTCAAACACCAAACAATACATCACATAGTCACCGAAGGACAGTTACCAATTACGAAACCGCGACGTCTAGACTTGCCAAAAACGACAATAGCTAAACATGAATTCGACTTTTTAGTTAAACCTGGCATTTGTAGACCGTCAAATTCAAAAACATCTTCTCCACTTCACCTAGTACCTAAACGCGAACCTAACGAATGGAGACCATTCGGAGACTACAGAAGACTAAACACAATAGCAGTGCCAGACCGCTACCAGTTACCACATATATAGGATTTTTCGAATAACTTACACAATACACATATCTACTCAAAGCTCGATTTAGTCAGGGCCTATCACCAAATACCCATGGCCCCTGAGGATATACACAAAACAGCAATCACTACACCTTTTGGAATGTTTGAGTTTCTCCGAATGCCTTTCGGTTTGAGGAACTCAGCGCAAACACTCCAAAGGTTTATACATGAAGTACTACACGGACTAGACTTCATTTTCGTTTATTTAGACGACATTCTTGTGGCCAGTAACACAGAAGAACAACATTTTGAACACTTAACACAAATTTTCCAACGACTTGACAAATACGGTTTAAATATCAAGCCAAATAAATGCATATTTGGAGTAGGCAACATAGATTTCCTCAGTTACAACATCTCTAAACATGGTATCCGACCATCCGAAGAACGAACACGGTGTATACAAGACTACACACAACCAGTAACAGTTAAACAGATACAAAAATTCATAGGTATGACAAATTGTTACCACCGGTGCATTCCCAAACTCGCACACATGTTAGGTCCCATTTATGACATGGTGACAAGCGCATCAAAAACTAAAAATAAACACTAGCAATGGACAGACACAACATTACATTCATTTGCAACAATTAAAGATAGTTTTGCTGAGCAAACACTAATTAATCACATTAATAGTCAAGAAAAATTATCAGTTGCTGTAGATGCATTTAACACCGCAGTTGGCGGAGTCTTACAACAAGAACACAACGAAATACTTCAACCTTTAGCATTTTTTTCTAAGAAACTAACACAAACAGAAACAAAATACAGTACATTCGACCGCGAATTATTAGCTATCTATTAAGCAATCAAACATTTCAGACATCATTTAGAAGGCAACACATTCACTGTTTACACGGATCACAAACCATTAACGAATGCACTCCACTCAAAAACAGAACGCAGCCCGAGACAAACACGACACCTTGAATACATTGTACAATTTACCAACACGATAATACACGTCAAAGGTACAGACAACATAGTAGCCGATGCACTATCGAGATGCGAAATCGAAGAATTAAAAACACCCGATATCGATCTGAAACAACTACACAAAGAACAACAAAAGGATACAGAGTTAAAGAATATCACTGACAATAAAATATACAAATTTAAACTCATTGACATTCCATTCTCAAACATTAATATCTGGTGCGAACATTCCACAGACAATACACGACCATACATTCCACAGACTTTACGAAAAAATATATTTGAACAACTACACAACATATCACATCCGGGAACAATGGCTTCCAGACGTCTCATCACACAACGTTACTTCTGGCCCAGTATGAACGCACATATTAATAAATGGTCGCAAGAATGCATGAACTGTCAGAGCGCGAAAGTACAACGACACACCAAAACACAACCTCAGAAAATACACATTCCACACGGTCGTTTTGAACATATACACATCGATTTAGTTGGTCCACTACCCATATCAAACAGTTACAGATACCTATTAACCGCCATCGATAGAAACACACGTTGGCCTGAGGTTTATCCACTAAAAGACATAGAGACTGCCACAATTATATAGGCTTTCAACTTACTTACTTAGGTGGCCGTAACAACCCGTGTCCGGATTTCGACCGACCTCATCAGCTCTCGCCAGGCGCCTCTGCTTTGCGCGCGCCTTCTTCAATCGGATACACCAAGTGCGGTTAGGGCTTCCTCAGCCTGGTCCATCCATCGGAGGCATGGTCTCCCTCGTCGTCGTTGACCAGCGACCCTCGCCTTGAGCACCTTTTTCGCTGGAGCTTCGTCGTCCATACGATGGACATGACCCAGCCAGCGTAGTCGCTGCACAGTTATACGCCGAACTACGTCAATGTCTTCGTAGAGCTCATACAGTTCGTGGTTCATTCGGATGCGATAGTCATCGCCGACTCGAACAGGACCGAAGATTTTGCGAAGAACTTTTCTCTCGAAAACCCCCAGAGCGGCTGCGTCAGTTTGCGAAACTACCCATGCCTCAGCGCCATAAAGCAGCACAGGTAGAACGAGCGCCTTGTAGAGTGTTAGTTTTGTCGATCGAGAGAGGGCTCTGGAACTTAGTTGCTGACTGAGCCCGTAGTAGCACCTATTAGCAATTATTGTTCTTCGCTTTATCTCCAGGCTGATTTCGTTGTTAGTATTACTAGCGGTGCCAAGGTAAACGAACTCCTTGACTACTTCAAAGTTATAGCCGCCGGATGAAACGTGGGAGTCTAAACGCCGCGCTCCCTTGTTTGTAGACAGCATATACTTTGTTTTACCCTCATTTATCGTCAAACCCACTTTGGCTGATTCCTTTTCGATAGCGGTGAAAGCAGCGGTAACATCTCTCTTGGTTCTGCCCACAATATCAATGTCATCAGCGTACGCAAGGAGGTTGACACCTTTATAGAAAATGGTGCCATTACGATGCACACCGGCCTTTCGTACGATCCCCTCCATGATGATGTTGAAGAGATCGCAAGACAGTGGATCGCCTTGTCTGAAACCTCTTTCGGTATTGAAGGTTTCGGAGAGGTCATTTCCTACCTTGACGGAGCTGCGTGTGTTGCTCAACGTCATTCTGCAAAGTCTAATCAACTTTGCAGGTATACCGAACTCAGACATTGTTGCGTATAGGCAATCCCTTCGCGGGCTATCGAACGCATCTTTAAAATCGACAAAGAGATGGTGGTATAGGCTTTCAACAGAGAATTCATTTCACGTTTCGGTGTTCCGCGCGAAATTACTTCAGATCGTGGACCTCAATTTTCCTCCAACACGTTTAAACAGTTTATTAAGAAAATAGGTAGCCATCATATTATGACATCTCCATACCATCCGCAGGCCAATGGAATTCTAGAACGCTTCCACAGGCAATTAAAAGCATCACTTATGACAAGCAACAACCAGAAGAACTGGTATTCAGAAATTCCCCTAGTTCTGTTGGGTCTAAGATCAACGGTTAAGAAAGATATCAAAGCATATCCTGCCGAAATGGTTTTTGGACAGAATCTGAGACTGCCGCGGCAGCTAGTAGTACAGAGCAATCCAACAGGCAGCTCAGCAGAAATTTTGTCAGCTCTTAAAGAAAAGGTTAAAAACACTCAGTCAGATAGCAAGTTTCATAAAATAGCAGATCAACATTACATACCTCAGGCGTTGAAGAGTTGTAAGTTCGTATTTATTCGTAATGATTCCATCAGACACGCGCTCCAAAATCCGTACGATGGCTCTTTCGAAGTGGTAGACAAAACACCAAAATACTTCACAATTTTAAAAGGAAACAACACTATTACAATTAACATTGACAGACTTAAACCAGCATATTTAAATTCAGAAACTTCACAGACACTTAGGATTGTGTGTGGAAGACACAATCCTAAAAAAAGTGCACTTCAACTTATTGGCAAACACAATAAAAATCTATGGGGGGGGGGGGGGGGGGGGGAATAATGTGGTGTCTGCATACCACATACCCAAAACACACATACACAAGTTTTGTTCATGTCAATTATTATTAATCAAAAATTATTTATACGAAAATTTGTTTCTTTGAAAATAGAAGTTGTAAAAAATAAAATTGCTTTCAGAAAAATAAATAAAATACACGAAATTTTATTAAAAATAGCACCACGCTATGCATTTTCGAAAATATCCTGCGAGACCAAGAAAACTTTAGAGTTGCTTTAAATTGGCAGGCAATGATATTTTATCATAGCTTCTACTTCACATTTTTTGCGATTTATTTCTAGTCCATAGTCTCGGCATAAATCGAAAACCTGTTCTAGTCTTTCTAATGCTTCTTTTCCGTCTTTTGCTGGAATGATATGTGACGAACCTATTTCGTGGAATAAATAATTAACCTTATATTAACAAGAATTCATACTTATTCATGTTCACTTGAATACCCTAAAAACAACATTAAGTTGATATTAAATAGTATTAAGGGTGTGTGCGAATTGAACTAAACTGCTACCTAAACTAAATTGTGTCGATAAAGCAGTGTTTCCAAAATTAATTGAGGAAAATTCCGAGCTACCTTAATGCTTGCTAAATTAATGACATTTCTTAAGAGAAGAGAATAATGACATTTCTTAACCTTTAACCTATTTGTAATTAGCCTTAATTAACCTCAATTAACCTTAACTGCTTTACCTTAAAGTAGTTTAGGTAGTACTTTAATTAAATTCGCACACACCCTAAATACTAAAGAGTGTAATATCACCCTTACATCACTAACTAGTACTTAAGTACAAAATGCCTTGTTACATTTAGCACTATTTAAGCAGCGCTGCTATCAGTAGCAACTTAGTTTTAGTTTATTGAAAACTAAAATGATGAGTCGTGTCGGAGTCTCCAAGCAAGCAAGACGTGTTTTTATTTAAGTGTTGCGCTAGGAAAGAAGTTCAACATCGAACACAAAGTCAGTCTCGCTACAGCCGACGAGCAGCAACATCGTGCTTCGCTCCATTTCTCTTTCTTTCCTTTCCTTCTACCTCACCTCCTCCCACTTGAGTTGTGTTGCTGGGGTATCTCAGGCCATCTTGGTCTTCTCAGCATACACACTCACATCTGCCCTCCGCGGAAATATTCTCCCTTCCTTTGAGCTGTGTGTAGGGGTATCCCAGGCCCACTTGGCGTTCTCAATATACACTCACATTCGCTCTCCGCGATAATACCGCTCCCTTGAACATCTCTTCCCCACATGAGTTGTGTTGCTGGGGTATCTCAGGCCTTCTCAGCATACACAATAACATCCGCTCTTCACGAGTGTCACTCTCCCTGAGTGCAACACGAGTGGACACTTTTCATTGTACCCGCTCTCCCTCTCTCCTCACGGAAAGCCACGGGAGCACTCAAGCGCCAACATACAGACACGCGCCACCGAGATAACGGCATAAGCACCGTTCTGACGTCACCTTAAAAAAAGTACAGTTGGACATCCTGGTGAAAATCGACCATTAAGCATCCACCAAGATCACCAAGATAATACTCTACCAACGAATCAAGTCCTTCCGTGAAGGTCCCGTCGGGGAACCGCTGGACAAATTTCCATCGAAACAATAGCAAACAACAAAATGGATAACGTCCACCATCAATCCCTCTCATAGAAGAAGCTCAGCCCAAAACCCTAGGCTGAGTCTTGTAAGGACCCTGGACAGCCGCTGAGGATACCTCAGCGATTTAACGTAACGAAAAAGGGTTCGTTACAAGTGGCGCCCGAGCAGGGACCCTGTTCTGCAACACAGCAGAGTCCCACATCATATCAAAGCAAAAAAAAACATCACGAAATCTGCTCCACCAAAAACAGCAGATACCCACGCAGATTCTTACGCATCAAAACGCGTCAAACACCAGCGACTCTGTAACACCAAACACAGAGTCCCACAGCTAGAAAACAAAAATTTAATAAAGATACGCAACATAAAACTCTGCAAACAGAGAACGCAGAAATCTACAATTAGAGCAAACATTTTCACCTAACCTCTGTGAAAAATCTTAATAATTTTTAAGAGTTTCTAATTGTTTTGAAGTAGAGTTTTAACTTGTTTTGTCTTTGTTTAATAAAAGTTTGTGGTTATTATGTTCGTTTCACTGTTAATTGTTTTATACTATTCACAATTATCGTAAAAATAACCTTAACGCCGTGGTAGTTCAATTTCAAGTAAGTTTTTAATTTTCATGCTAGGCTTAATCATAGTATTCAGCTTATTTACTTGAGTTTAGAGTTGCCGTGTACAAAGTGCACACATTAGTAATTGTAGTAATAATAATAGTAAAAAGAAATAAAAAAAAGAACGAAACAAAAAATAATAATGAAAAAATAAATAAAATAAATCAACAGAAATCATCGACATCAAAGTCATTTTTGCCCCACCGAGAACATTGTGACATCATCAAAATTCATCAACGAAAATGCATCGAAGCCAAGCTAACAACATGAACCCGCTGAAAACATCGTGGGTGTACAGCCTGCGTAAAGAAGAACTCGTAGCTTACATGCGAGAATTCAAATTGGAAGAGAGCAGTCGAGGAGGAGGAACATATCAACGAAGGTCAGTTCAAGGACGAAGCCCTGAAACGACTATTGGAGTTAGAAGCCGGGCACACAAGGTCTTTGTCAGCAGCGGCACGAGGTACCAACGACAATGCAGACGATTCGATGCATCTTAAGGTGCCCATCACAGGACACCAACACCAATTCGTCAGCTACCTACCAGAAGGACCCTATTTCAAAGTGGGTCCCATCTCCGCTGTCAGGAAATGGGGACTGAGATTCGAAGGCGACCAAGACCCCATCGGTTTCGTGGAACGCGTAGAAGAATTGGCAGCAGTCTACGACACACAGCTCAATTCCCTACCACGGACGATGCCTGAGCTTTTGCAAGGTAAGGCAGCAGTCTGGTACCGGAACAATAACCGGCAGTGGACCAAATGGGCGTCAATTAAGGCAGATTTCTTGCGATTCTTTCTACCGCCACGCTACATAGAGCGGTTGGAAGACGACGTGCGCCGACGAGACCAAGGGCCAAACGAAAAATTTAAAGATTTTCTGCTGGCTATCCAGACGATGATGTGCCATGCAGAATATACAAAAGCTCAGGAGCTCGAGCGCGTATATAGCAATCTTCAAAACGAATATCAGCATTATATCCGCCCCAGGGGTTTTGACATCCTAGAAGAGCTGACTACTCTCGCTGAAGAATATGAGAGTCTTACCCCAAGGCGTACACATCAAGCAACGGATGTCAGGCCATCAGTAAAACCAAGGCCGTCTCAACACAATATGCCACAACCACGCGAAGCGCAACACCACTCTGCGGCATATGACTATAGCAACAAGGTCAGTTCAAGAGCATGAAGGCGATGTTCAAGACGGACACACCATGTGCCAGTGTCGAAACAGTGCTCCTTTGCTGGGACTGCGGACAACGAGATCGTCGAACCATCGAGTGCTGCCATCGAAATACGGGAAAAGCCAGCAGACCACGCCAAGAATAGGGTCGAGCGTGGTCAAAAATTTAGTCAGCCCCACACCAACTATAAATCACGCACCTGAGTGGAGGATAAAGCCAATTTTTTTTTAGACTAAACCAACACAGGGGATGCCCCCTATAAATGCGAAAGCATTGTGCTGATTCGGAAGACGGGTGATAGTTAGTTGGAGGGTGGAAAGATGGAGTAGGGTCGGTCAAGATTTGATTTAAATTTACACAGATTAAAACTGCAAGGAAACACGCTCGCAGGAAGATTGTTCCACAATTTTACTGAGCGACTGAAGAACGAATTGCGAGCTGCCCGAGTGGACCTAGGAAACACACGGGCTGGTGGCGTCAGGCCATGTATCTCCCCTCAACATTGCGACGATGCCCAAGAGAGTTGAGGGAAGATGAAATATTTTCATTCCCTATCAAATATATCGCACGTCGTTGAATTCGGACCAGAAGTTCCAAATATGATCTTGAAGCCCCTGCCCAAATGTGCGAATTGTACTCCATTTTCGGCCTAATATATGAGGTATAGATAACGCGAAGATTAGATGAAGTGAAGCATTTCTTGCACCGTTTTAAAAAACCTAGGCACTTGGCCGCTTCTTTCGACACATCGAAAGTGTGATCATTCCAACGAAGGTCTGATTGTACCGACATGCCCAGAACGTCAAGAGCATCTGACTCCACAAGATCTTCACCGTTCATATTCAGGGGTGGTAAGGTACAGTTCATTCGCTTGTGGGTTAACAGGCAAGACTGGGTCTTGCTAGCATTAAATTCTATAATGCCATAATTTGCCTTTTTCTCTCAATCTCCAAAGAGTCAGGGCGTTTTTTGAAGAAATATGAATGACAAATGCTGCTGTCGTCCGCAAAAGAATGAATTGGGTTGTAGGTCAACGACAGAAGATCGTTGATAAAAACCAAGAAGAAAGTTGGCGATAGGACTGAACCCTGCGGTACTCCTGCGTTCATGGCGTGCTCATTTGACGAAATTCCATCAACAACAACACGGATACTTCGGTCCTTAAGAAAACACGTGATCCACCGAGCAAAGTTACCACCGACACCATATGCAATTAATTACGGGCGCACAACTTAAGCAAGGGCACAAAATTTAAATTGAAGAGTTACAGACTGCGAGAGAGAAAGTCCGAACAGCACCACGAGAAACATTTCCGCAACAAACGCTATGGGATGAGATGCATTTAACATCAAATGGACCAGGTTATTGTTATGAGCCCCATGTAGAAGTCAAACCACGTCCAACAACCAGAGAAACTAGGTCAGCAAAACCATCGAACTCGCACTGCCCATGTTAGCAGCATATAGAAGTAAAGCCTGCAGAATCATCGACATCATGGCCTATACAATATCCTCAAGCGAAACCAAGACACCAAGAGGCACCAACGCCATATGTACACGTGAAACCACCGCAACAACAATCACGTGTCAAGTCTCATATCGGAGCAGTGAACACTCGTCTATTGAACCTTGCCAGGCACTACGACAACCTACAAGAAGTGGCAAAGCAGTTGTCAAGCGCTGCGATACAACCACAGCCGCGTCAATGTCACACAACTAAGAGCTATCATACCCACAGAATTGGGCAGTGGGATCATCCGATGATAAATACGAATCTGGGGATGAGTTTGACGATTATGCACTACCTCACGAAGGCACAACAGCACTGCAAGCAAGCTGCTTATCGTCCCAATCGGCTCCAGAAATCGTGTACAACACTCAGCAGTTATCGAGCCAGAAGCAGCAGCCGCATCCCAGTTTCAGCCGCTCACTGAGCCAACAGCACCGGAGATAAGCGACTTACAACTTCAGAAACCTCAGACGACTCACAGCCACTCCAACAGAACCCGAGACAAGCGGCTTACAGCCCCAGCTAGCTTCAAAAATTCCATGCGACATTCAGCAGGTTACTGAGCCAGCAGCACCAGCCGTGTGCTACACCCAGCCTCGCACTGAATCAGAAGCAGTAGAACTGCACAATCACATGCAGGTGACACACAGTATCGCCCGATATATTCTGTGTAAATGAACAGCCGCTTCATGTAGAGTCACCAACGACAAACTCAGATGACGACACACCGCACATCGAAGCAACAACATCATGTTCTCCACAACTACAAGCCTGTGCAAGCCTACTGATACTAATGTCACTGGTACTACAAGTGGAACACCACACTAGGTAATCAGAGCTACTTGAAGACAACGAAATTCCGGAAAATGATGTCTCTCAACCAACGCAACATATTCAAGCAAACGTGTCAACACCACAGGCACCGAATTAGAGCATTATACCAGGCCACCAAAGCCGCCTGACATTTGCGAATTTCTCGAAGAGAATTCTACACAACAACAACAAACACAACAACAAATTCATGCAAGCTCGCTCATATTACTGGCACCTCAACTGAGTCTTTATACTAGGCCACCAAAGCCGCCTGATATTTGCGAAGTTCTCGAGGTAAATTCTACACAACAGCAATAACGTCAAAACCAACTTCATGCCAGCTTGCCCATATCACTGGTTCTTCAATAGAATGCTAGACCACCAGCTCCACCAGAGCCACCCGATGCCATAGCAGCCACCGGAAGTAACTCAATCCAACGAGAAGACAGCATTCTGAACGCGACAGAACAAAATCCTTTACGCACCATACGCCATCTCCCAGAACATCGCGCGAAAGTTAAATGCAAGGAAAAAGCCACCTCGCTTATTTTCTGGCAGAATATACCCACCAAGAAGGACACAGTTGTAATGCTTTTCATCTTCTTATTGTTCACTGGAAATGGTTTGACTACACCCACGGAATTTTCACCAGAAGAAATTGAAGCCGCACCAACCATAAAAAAGCGAGGGTTTGACCTTACAGAAGGGACATCAAACTGGCAACACTTCTCGGATCACCGCTGGTACCGCTTAGTCACCACAGCAAGATCTGTCACAGAAGCTTACTCACGTCGAGACCTGTGGGATCCAGCCATCAACGACGAGGCAAGTAACACGTAAAATTTACTCACTTTTCTACGTAGCACCATCTGCGTCACCAACTGGGATACGCAGCACCATCTGCGTCACCAACTCGGACTCACAGCACCATCTGCGTCAACAACTGGGACCCGCAGCACCAATTACGTTAACAAATGTACACCACGGCCCATCCATGTCAACAAGGAGGACCTGCAACCGCATCTGCCAAATAAACTGCACGCTCGCAGCCACACCTGCCACATAAACTGTACGCTCGCAGCAGTACCTGCGTCAACAACTACGCTGCAACATAGTCATCGACGACTACAACAACGCAACGCAACCTCGATACTCACTTTCAACCGCAGCACCACCTGCGTCATCAACTCGAACCCGCAGCGCCAACTGCGTCAACAAAAGGGACTCGCAGGTCCCACAGCGACAACAATTTGAGCACAGCATCTCCCACGAAAACAACAATCTGGGTGTGACGACAATATAACCTACAATAAAAAACATGGCTATACCGACCACAGAAGCATTGAAGCTATCTGCACAGCAGATACTATGATGCCACAAATATAGCCACGCATACATCGAACATAACAAACACACAGACACAGCAGCTGTTATGATGTCTAAACAAACATATGATCATAACCACACTTACTAAAATGTATCAAACACAAGATCAGCAATTATCAACGTCAATAACTAAGAAGATGTCCAAACACAAACTCTGCTATTTTCACATCCAATAACAACTACACAAACGAAAAGGGAGAAAATCCCGTAAGCAACATAAGTGGCAATTAATAACCCCCCCACACACTCAAAAGTTATTAACCATAACCACGTTTGAGTGACCCAAAGTGGCAACGCTGAATACAACAAGTGTCAAAAGCTTTGAAACGAAATTCAAAAGTTTCAACGACCACTTTAGTTTGTGAATGCGTTGATATAACATCGCAATTGAAAAACTCATACTACGCAAAATAAAGTTTCAAAGAAATCTCACAAAGAGTGAACTTTTAATAAGTGCCAAAAAACTTTCTACAAATTTGTGTGCAACTAATTTAAGTGCAACTTCTTATAATTTGTGCCACGACTCGAACATAACCTCAACTTGGTTTACGTTACGTAGAAATTAGTGATCTTGCCTGAAATTAGTGACCGTGGACCACGCCAACGCGATAGCAACAGATCAGCGGATGGACAATCATCCCACGTTCGGTACAAGTATGCATCAACAACCAGCAGCTGCATGCACCCACATCCAGGGTGAGCATGATGACGTGCTGGTTACAAGTCAGCAGCCGCAACAGCCACAACAGCAGTAGCCCTTTCGGCCGTCAACTTTTCTAGTGGCGACGATGACGACTCAGCTGAGAACACTTTGTTTATATATCCGCCAGGACCAGGCGGTACAACGATGACTTCAAGTGTCTCTCAGCTGGCACCTATTTCAACGACCGCATCATGGAGTTCTACATAATTTGAACTCGAGAGGTACTCGCACCAGTAGATCGTGCGAATGAATTCTACGTATGTAGCACGTTCTTTTATAACGTGACTAACCCAACCCAAGGCTATACCAGGCGATACATCCGAAACACTTGGTCAGCGCAGGCATAGCGGAGTTCAAAGGTGGACACGACGAGAAGACACCACTAAGAAGAGTTTCATAATAGTGCCGATCAATGAAAGCAAACATTGGTTCGTAGCAGTCATTTGTATTCCGGCACTGAAAGGACCACGGTTTTACAACGACCCATCGCAGGCTACATTATACCGCGAGCACCCGATCATGCAGCCCATTATTTTGCTGTTGGACTCTCTAGCCACCAAAGACCGAACGCATGTCATCAGCACGCTACGCAGTTACCTCAAAGGCATGCAATAGAATTTCACAGCGACAAATTTACCAGGTTACCGCGTCAAGGTACCGCAGCAACAGAACTTCACTGACTGTGGCTTATTCGCACTACAACTCATCGAAAGCTTGATATGCGGTCCAATAATTGACTGCAGGCCGCCAATTGAATGTGAGTCTTGGTTTACTAAAAGCACGGTGCATAACAAGAGAAGACGACTCAGTGCGTGTTGTGACTCAGTCGTCACAAACCAATTAAAACTTTAATGAATTAATGTCGATAGCAAATATCGACTATAAATAACTATTCGACTATAATAGAAGATTGAATTTGGGGGAAAAATTTTTTGGGAATTGAATTGTGTTAGTAGGATCCACTTGGGTCCTGCTAGAAATAAGTATCGTTGGCGGATCCATCTCCCACCACCTCTCGGGAAAGAGGATGGCAGGGACAAATTTTTTTTAATACAAAGGGTTAAGTCTCGTTTGATACCTTTTTGAGTTTATTGTTATTAATTACATTCATTGTCAACATCATTTTACTACGTGGCGTTCTGAAAACTTTGCCTGTCAATGATTAACCTGGCAGCGGATTTCTATGAAAAAGGAAATACATGTGTAAATAAAGTAACTCACCGTGGAAGAACATCGGTCAGCACCAGGAAGATTCGAAACGAGCTGAATTTTGAACGGAAAGTCGTGTTATTAAATATGCAATGAAAAAGGCAATGAATGACTATTACTCTTTAAAACTTAATGAAACAAATTCCGATCCAAAACGCACATGGAAATTTATTAATGAGATGCTTGGGAGGAATAAAAAGACGCCTCTACATATTATTAGTGAATCAGGAATAACATTGAATAATGATCAGGAGAAAGCTGTTAGTTTAAATAAGTATTTTATCGAATCTGTTTTGCAGCTACGAAACAGTGTAGAGGTACAAGATGGTGACAATTTTAATCTATTGAGAACATTATCACTGTCTGATAAGAGTTTTGTTTTGCGTAAAGTTAGCATGTCTGACATAGATGCAATTATATCAGAACTTGATATAAGAAAAAGTGCAGGAAATTATGGTATTACGCCTAGGATGTTGCATGAATGTAAAGATTTAATATTGCCTCACTTAACTACAATTTTTGACAAAATAATTGATTGTTCAACGTATCCTGACGTGTTAAAAACTCATAAAATCGTTCCTATTCCGAAAGTAGGTCGTGCATGTAAAGTTGATGATTTTAGACCTGTAGCTCTCTTGCCCATAATTGATAAAATTTTTGAAAAATTAATATGTGAGCAGTTTTCAAGCTATTTAGATGCTGAGCATGTTTTCTATTCTCATCAGTTTGGGTTTAAAAAGGGCTCCAGTTCAGAAGAGGCTACAGTTAATGTAATCAACTTTGTATGCGATGGTTTGGATAAGGGATACTCTGGCGTAGCTGGTATGTTCTATGATTTTAGCAAAGCGTTTGAATTGGTGGACCATGAAATTTTATCACAAAAGCTTCACCTCATTGGTGTCAGAAATCAAGAATTAAAATTTTTTAGAAGTTTTCTCTCAAACAGGATGCAGTATGTTCAAGTTGGCAGTGCCAAAAGTGATTTGAATAACATAAATTGTGGAGTGCCTCAGGGTAGTGTTCTTGGGCCCTTACTATTCAAGATTTATATAAATGATATGAAAAATTTATATCTAAATGGAAAACTTTTTATGTTTGCGGATGATATTTGCCTGTTTTATCCTTATAAACACTCCGCCGTTCTAAAAGTAAATATTGAATATGATACAGCTTTAATTGTTGAGTTTGCACGTTTAAATAAATTAGTTTTAAATGCGAATAAAACTAATTTTATAAGGTTCGGACCACGCAGGTCAAGTGAGTTAATGAGTATTTTTGTCGACGGAAAGGAAATTGAGGAAACGGATAAAGTTAAGTACTTAGGACTGCAATTTTGTAGCAACCTCTCTTGGAGTAGTCATATTGATATTCTGAAATCGAAGATATCTTCTGCAACTGGAATTCTTTTTAAATTTAAAAACAAACTTACCAAAGATGTAAAACTTTTAATATACCAATCACTTATACATAGCCATTTATCTTATCTTCCTATTATATATGCACATAAACAGAGTAAAGAATTAAAATCCTTACAATCTGCTCAAAATCGTGCATTGAAGGTTGTGTTTAATCTCTCAAATAGACACTCTACGTTAAGTTTATATACGGAATACTCTCATACAGTTCTTCCAATATTTGGACTATATAAGAAAGAGCTTTTAATCTACGTATTTAAAACACTGCATGGGCTGGGTTATCGCGTCTTGCATTTCGATACAAATCAAACTAATTTTAATACGCGGAACAGTATAAATCTTAGAACTGCTAGATGTCGACTAGAGATTTCAAAACAGAGAATAGAGTATGCAGGACCTTATGAATTTAATAACTTGCCAAATGCTATTAAGACTATGGAACGAATTTCAATTTTTAAAACAAATTTAAAAACGTTTTTACATGCTAATATAGAATCGCTTCTTATGTATGGTGCTAATTAAGTTGTTTAGTTGCATAAAATTTTATTTTGTAATTATATTATTTTAAAATGAACTGTTTTATTATAAAATATTATAACATATAATTTTAAAATTATTATTGTGTATGCTTAGATACAAATCTATGTATATAATAGTTGCCAGTTAGCCTCTATAAAGCCATTTTGGTGCTGAGGCATTCTTTAACTTTATGATCATATGCATACCTTGAATTTAATAAAAAAAAAAAAAAAAAAAAAAAAAAAAGTTGTGATTTGTAAATTTTGAAAAATTTTGTTAATAAGTATTGCCTCAAATAAATGGATATATAAAAAAAAATATGTTTAACTGACTGGGCTTACGGGAGAATTGATTGAATAAAGAACACTTCGGCTTAGTGCGGTAGAAAGGCAACGCGGTAATTTTAACTTGCTTTTCTTTAAATGGTTCACACTAGTGACACAGAGAGAAGGTATCTAGATCTCATAGGAGAAGTGAACAGGTTTTTGGAAAAATTATGGGTCCGAGCAAAAGTGGTTATATCAAACAGAGATAATTTCGCTTTGCTGCAGTCAAATACGGTGGGGAAAAATTTGACAAAGGTAGAAGCGGCACACGTAGTGTTTGATTTCGTAGATAAATATCACGAGCACAAGAGTACGGCTCAAGCAAGGAGATCTGAGGAGTATAAGAGAGATTTTGAGGCTCTGAGAACAAAGTTACGTGAAGTGCAACAACTAAGAATAGGAGACCAAGGTAGAGCAGAAGAGCTAGATTTGGAAAACGAAAGATTGCGAGATCTGTTGCAAAGAGAAGGCGTATCGACAGAGTTAGTAGAGAAGTTAATTGTCCAACAAGCTAGAGTAGATTTTGAGACGGTCGAAAAGTCAAATGCTAGGATTTGGGAATTACAGGTACAAAATAAGGATTTTGCAGGAAGAATTGAAATTGGCAACAGAAAATTCATTGCATCATAAAAAGGCAACAGACGTAGAGACAGAAAAAGGGGGACATATCTACGAGAATATAGAAATAAAAAAATAATACAATGAATCTAAAGGCAATAGCTAAGACCGTGAATAATCTGGTCCCATTATTCTCGCGAACCGACTCTCCAACGGAGGTTTACAGGTTCATTCAAGGGTGCGATCTTGCGATAAGAGCGTTCAATTCTAGTGAGTTACCACGCGTTGTAGAATGTATAAAGTTGAGATTACACGAGGATGCTTTTGATTTGTGCAGAGGAAGACAATTTGCCAATATTGTGGAATTTTACCTACTAATTAAATCCAATTATCTAAGGGAAACAACTTACAATTCAATTCTAATGGAATTGTCGAAATGTGTTCAAGAACCAGGGGAAAAATTACAACCATATGCAAGAAAATTAAGTTCGATAGAAGCAAGAGGAAAGTATTGCATAGGAGAAGAGGCAGGTTTGTCGGGTCAATTAAATAAGGCGGTGGTGACGGCCTTTATGGTAGGATTGAATGACCCAAGCTTAAAACTAGTAGTGTTGACTATGGAGGGCAAGAATCTAGCCGAGCTAGTGCCAAAGGCGGCCGAAATAGATTATATGTTGAGGAGCGCCGGCCAATATGGATCCGGGGTCACACCGCGGAAACAGGTGTATGCGGTATTGGACGAACCAAGGAATGTTGACAGGCAGGTTAGCCAAGATAGAATGGATATAGATAGATTCTATCCAAATAATAGTAGTAGAAAACAAAGCTACCGGACAAAGATGCTAGAACCCGAATTAAATGTTCGTTCTGTGGGAAATTGGGACATACCAGGGATGAGTGTCTTACAAGGAAAAACACTCCATACTGCGAAAAATGCCAGGAATATGGTCATGAAAAAGGGAGGAATTGTGCCGAAGAATTCAGGCCTAGAAATAGATATATTCAAGAGAAGAGCTTTGAGAGCAAAAATAATAGAGGAGTCAATACGGTAAACCCATTCAAAGATAATAGGGGAAGAATTTCGGTAGGGAGCAAAGACCAGTAGTGCAATGCAAGTGGTGTAGCAAAATAGGGCACATGGAAGGGGATTGCTACGCAAAAAGAAATCAGGGTTACAGACAGGGAAATTTCCAAGGACCCAGCAAAGGCCATTAAGCTAGGAACCCCGAGATAAGAGAGTAACACGGCTGCTAAAGGCAGTAACAGAGAATTCGACGTCTGAAAAGATATTGTGTATCTGTACATCTAAGCCAATAGAGAGTGTAGTAACAGAGAATTTGACATCCGAAGAGATTGTAAATATCAGTACACCTCAGTCAGTGGAAGTAAAGGAAGAGTTAACCCCCTAAAGAAATTATAAAGGCTTGTATATCTAAGCCAGTAGAGGTGGGGTATATCTAAGCCAAGAGAAGGTGAGTATAAGTTCAGAGTTAGAGGAAACAATTGAGTTGTTGAAATTATTCTGCATGTGACTAATATGATAAATGTAGGATAAACATTAAGAAAGATTAAAGAAACAGTGGAGAATAAGAAGATAAAGGCTATTGAGGTACTTAAAATGGTAATAGGTAAAGTCAAAGAGACATTAAGCGATAGAATAAAAATGTTGGAAAGATAGAAAGAAAGTAAGCCAAGTTGTTGCTGGCACAGAAATGATCATGCAGGAGAATAAGAGGGGTGCATGTTTTGGCGTCTCCAAAGTGAATGATGTGTTTGTAGAAATTCCTTGCAAGAATGCTATAAATGGACGAGTCATTCTACTTGTAGATTCCGGAGAGGACACGAGCTTGGTTAAACAAAGTGCGTGAGAAACAAAAGAGTTGAGAGAAGATAAACCTTTAATTAATTATAATGAAGAAATAAAGATTAAAGCGCGAACCGCATAAATAATATGAATAAAAGTGAACACAAAGATTCCAATAGTAGTAGTACATAAACAAGAAATTGAGCCAGGAGTTTATTTAGGAGAAAGTTTAACTAACGTAGTTAACAATACAGCATGCGTATCAGTTTTGAATGCGACGAAAACATACCGAGAAATTATAAACTAGAATTTTCAAATTTTAATATGTATGAAACAGACAATCACATGATATACAGCGTAAGGGAACATAACGTAAGAGAAAGAATTAAAAAATTAACAGAAACAATTAAATTGGACACAAATTTAAACACAGAGGAACGGTCGTCAATAGAGAATTTATTAACTTCATACTATGATATTTTCCTGTTAGAAGGAGATAAATTATCATCTACTCTTGTTTTAAAACACGAAATTCAGGTCCAAGCAGATCAGCCACAAATAAATCAGAAACAGTTTAGATTACCTCAGGCCCATAGGCAGGAAATTCAAAACCAAGTAGAACAGCTTTTGAGAAACGACATTATTAGGCCAAGCAAGTCACCTTGGAACTCACCATTACTATTAGTGCGAAAGAAAGCAGGAAGTGATGGAAATAAAAAGTGGAGGTTAGTCATAGATTTTAGAAAGGTAAATGCGCCATCAAACAAGTTTTTCCAATTCCAAGAATTGATGAAATATATCCATTAGGACACTGTAGATATTTTTCAACTTTAGATTTGACAAGTGGGTACCATCAAGTCCTCGTAAACAGAAGTGATAGAGAAAAAACAGCGTCTAGTACGGCATTTGGGCACTATGAATTCAACAGAATGCCATTTGGACTCACCGGAGCTCCAGCAACTTTCCAAAGGTTGATGAATTATATACTGACGGGATTACAGGAAGTAGATTGTTTTGTATATTTAGATGACGTACTAATTTATGGCAAAAACTTGCAGCAACATGAGGAAAGACTAACGCAAGTATTTCAAAGACTAAGGGAAAATTGTTTAAAGTTAAATACGGAAAAGTGTCAAATGTTCAAATAGGACAAAAAAGTTCGGAGCTAGGGGCCTTACCAGAGCCACAAAAGTTAGAATGCGTAAAAAATATTCCAATGTCAAGGAATAGAAAGGAAGTTCAAGCGTTTTTAAACTATTACATTAATAGTCCTGTATATTAACTATTACAGGAAATTCATAAAAAATATGTCACAATTGGCATCCCCATAAACAATTTATTGAAGAAAGACACAAAGTTTCAATGGCCAGAAAAATGTCAAGAAGCATTTGAAAAGATAAAAGAAGCTATAACTTCATCACCCGTGTTAGCCTATCCCGATTTTGAGAAACCATTTTTACTAACGACTGACGCAAGTGGGGAAGCGATAGGAGCACTTTTGTCACAGGGTGAAGTAGGAGGAGACAGACCAAGTGCCTTCGCAAGTAGATCATTAAATAGAGCAGAAAAAGGGTATTCGACAATAGAAAAATAATTTTTAGCAATCGTATGGGCAACAAAAAATTTTAAAGCATATTTATTAGGTAGACCGTTTAAAATTTACACGGATCACCAACCCTTGAGAGGCATAGCGAATCTGAAAGATCAGACATCAAAATTAGCAAGATTTAGACACAAGATGTCAGAATATGATTTTGAAATCATATATAAACCAGGAAAAATAAATTTAAATGCAGACGCGTTAAGTAGGATACCACAACCAGAGCAGGGTATAAGATCAAGGAGATCAAACGAGATCAAGGACCAGAGTCAACGAGCAAGAGGATAAATCAGAGAATATACCAGAAACTGAAAGTACACAGGAAGAAGAATCATTAGGTAAGATTTTCACGATTCACCATTAGGAGCCATCAAGGAGCCTTGAAAACACTATTTAGAATTAGAAAAGAATATAGGTAGAAAGGAATGCAGAAACAAATAAAAGAATATGTAAAAAATTGCAAGAAACGTCAAGTAAACAAAAGTTCTAGGTTAACTAAAATGCCGATGGTCTTGACGGATACACTAACACGACCATTCGATAAAGTTTATATGGACATGGTGGGTATCCTGCCAGATACAATATCCGGTAATAAATATATATTAACATCCCAAGACGATTTTTCAAAATACATGGTTTGTGTTGCAATACCAGATGCGGAGGAAAGCACCGTGGCAAAAGCATTTTTCAATGAGTTTGTGACTCGTCACAATGTGTCAAGGGTGTTAATAACCGACAATGGGTCAAACTTTATTTCACGTCTTTTCTCGGACGTATGTAAAATGTTAGGTATAAGAAATTGCACATTACACCATACCATCCGCAAGCAAATGGTTCACTAGAAAGGTGCCATAGATCTTTAGCGGAATATTTGCGGAGTTTCGCAAATCGGGGTTAAAGTTCTAATGAAGAATCAGAGTAGGAAAAACAAATGTTCACCAGTATGGATAGGGCCATACGAGGTGGTAGGAATTAGAAGTGCAGTCACAACCGAAATGTTAATCAGAAATAAAACGAAGAAAATCCATAACAATTTACTCAAACTGTTTCATAGCAACTAAGAAAATAAATGATTATCGAAGATAAATAAAATACAGAAGAAATGGCAACTAATAAAAAATTTAGTGAAGGAAAAATTATGGGATAATGAAATAAAACGAAATGAAAGAGATATTAAGAAAACAAGAACACCGCAACAGGGTAATGGTATAGGTATAATTAAAACTGGGTCCAACACAAAGGACAAGAAAAATAAAGAAAAATAAAGAAAATTCAGAGAAGCCTGAAGAAGTTTTAAAAGGGCAAACCAAAGAAACGGTAATGCCTTCCGACCAACATGAAATCAATAAACTAGAAAAGTAGGTAGAGAACAAGTGCCAGATAAATAATATTTCCAACAAACGGAAAAAGCAGAATAATTTAATAAATTACAAGAGAAAAAAAAAATATAATTTCTTTCATTAAAAAATGAAAAGAAACCAAATTAGGAAAATATTAATTTCAAAGCCAATTTTAAATTATGCTTACGCAAAATAAAAAAAAATTTTTTTTTTAAATAAAATTAAAAACAAGAATAGAAATAAAGTAAATGAAATAGTTAATTCAGAGGAAAAGGAAATATAGGAGAGAACACAGTGTTAAAAAAATTAAAATAATTAATTAAAGTCTGAACAAATATACGTTCCGAAAAAGTTTGAAAAGAAAATAAATCAATGAAATTAAAGTCAATTGGAAGGGAAACGAAAAAAAAAAAAAATAAAATAAAATGAAAAAAAAATCGAATTTTCAAAGTTACATTAAAGTAAGACAATTTACTTAGTCATCGTAGTAATTCATGAATTAAGTTCCGCAAAACTTTAAAAATAAAGAAAAGAAAAACGAATAAATATTGCCTGATCATCAATATCAGAGTAAAGAAAAGTATGTATATGTCGGTAATAGTAATATTAAAAATCTAAGATAATATACGACTTCCTCGTAAATTCTAAACTAATTCTGAAATAAGAAATGATGTCATTTCTAAGTCGTTATATTTTGAAAAAAAAAAATAATATGCTAGTGCGTTTCATGTAATAGAAAATGCAGTATTATAGATGAAAGAACCAGCATTGAATTGTCGAAGATGTCAATACACAATGTTTGTTCTTTTCCTATTCATTATGATGACAATGAAATAAAAAAAAAATAAGAGAAATCCTCTTATTAAATTGAAGATACGTAACGGTACGTAAAAAGAAAAAAATATGTCAGAAGGTCGATTAAATTTTAATTAAGGGGTTTCCTGACATTGGCAGTTTTTTGAAATTGACTTTTTTTAATAATTTTGTATTTTAGTAAATATTCTTAAGATTCTAAGAAAAATTTCATGGAAAAATTCCTACGTGTTCAAAAGTTACAGCCGGATTAGTGAGAGCGCATTTTTAATTTTTTACCTACGTACGGCAGCTGGTATATACTTGTTTTACTTGCTACCTGACTTTTGGTGGTTGTTATTTCGTACCTAATTGAAGGGTGAAGGGTGAAGCCCGAATTGCTAAACGATTGCAACGATTTTTGTATTTTTTTAAACTTGATTCGCTATCGTATGACACGAGCTTTTTTTTAAATTTTTTCAATTTTTTATGAATTTGCAAAGTCAATATTTTTTTCGAAAAAATACACTTTCAAATTCGGAATCACCAAAAATTTAAAAAAAAATGTAAAAAAAAAGCTCGTGTCATATGATAACCAATTTTGTTAAGATTTAAAAAAGTAATTTTTTCCAGATCGGACAATTTTTGCAACTCCCAGCGCTGCAACCACGAGGCCCCGTCTTTTTCTCTGCCGCCAGTTTGGAGCTCTATAAAACCTCTATGAAACTCTATAAAACTCTATAAAAATGTTGGAGTGAAAAAGACATTTTTTTAAATTTTTTTTTGTAATTTGTTCAATTTTCTACAATAATATAAAATTTTGGAAAAATGTTTGTTTTTGACTGAGTTATGAATTTTTAAAAAAAGGTCTGTTTTCTCTGCCGCGAATGTCATGTCCCGCCTTAAAGCATATTTGTAATTATAAGGAATCTTTAATTTAAAGAATTTTTTACAAAGAATTAGAGAGAATTTATTATTTAAAGAATATATAATGTTAAAAGGCAAGGTAGCGAGCGACAAACCAAAACATCGTGGGATATCCAATCCTGATAAAGAGGTGATGATTCGCTGGGGACAACATAATTGAAGTGATAAAAGTGTTGTATAATACACGAACAAAGAAAAAGACTTACAGCAGGAAGTTTAAAATCATCTAATTTAAATTTGAAAACTTCCGTGACCTGAGATGATACATGAGAGCTGAGTTATATTGGTTTTGAATAGAGCTGTCCTTATGCTATTGACGCCGAGATTGTGATGAACCATAAAAATGAAGAAATATGAAGAAAAACAAAAACTACTTCGCTGGTATATTTTCAAGATTAAGGAAGGATTTGAAATAAAAATGATACAACTAAGAACAGTGCGTATACTTACGCCCAAAAGTCTATTTGGCTTAAGTAAGTGAAGCAATTCAGTCATCAATAGGCGGTATTTGAGTACCGCATAATTCATTTAAAATCAAAAAGCTCGAAAGCAGTTAAAATGATCAACACTATCCAACCACTAAAGCCAACCTCCACAATATTTTGGAGTAAGCGAAAAGTATTATTCAAAGGAATACGACAAGAATGCTCTAATGGTGGTAACAATTCATAATCACCATCACGCCGGGTGCAAATTTAACACTAAGCGCCAACCAATGATCAACGTGCCAAAAGTAGCTACACGAAGTATCTTCACCGCCGGTTATAAGACAAGTTCCTGAAGAATGGGGTAGCTGCTCAACATTCGATCGGTTACCATAATGATTGGTTTATGTGTTATTTATTTGAAATATTGTGAGAGAAGATATGTCGATCATTATTTAAAAGGATTGGAAAAAAAAAACAAAGGAAAATTTTAAAAGTATTAGTTAGAACGTATATCGACCTTCTAGGAAAGATTAACGACCCTATGTATATATATATGAAAGAGAATAGAAGGAAAAATAAGGTTAGCAGCACAACTAATTGTCTAGAATAAGAGAAAAAAAAATATATAAGAATTGTGAATTTAGAATATACAGAAAATATAAAGCATAACTGCAATTAAACTATTAAAATTTTACATGAAAGAAACAAAGAAAACAAACTTATTAACAAACTTTCTTAACATTTAAAGAAAACAAACTTATTTAAGAAATATATGAAAATTAAAAAACTATGAATGTAAGCTTAGAATGAAACACGTTCAAGCAGTACAAAAGAAATATTGATAACAAACAGAAAAATTAAGCAAGAATATGTAATTCAAAAGAAATAAGGAAATAATTAAAATATATTTCATGTTGTGCGGGGTAACAAAATCCAAGACAAACATACATATATAGTTAAAAGAAAGAAATAACACACATTTTATATGTCGAAAAAATTATGGCTAGATAGATAGCATAATTATTCCTTAGTCAAAGGGGGGAGGAATGTTGTGACTCAGTTGTCACAAACCAATTAAAACTTTAATGAATTAATGTCGATAGCAAATATCGACTAACCTTGATCATGAGTTGAGGCATAAACAGATAGTAAAATAAAACGTAGCACAAATTGCTTTAAGCACCGACCTACCTCAATTCATGATAACAGGCATAATCCAATTAAGACAAACAGAAGCACTTCAGAGCGCGTGCTTAAGTTATAGCAGCAATTAGTAATATGTCGACTGAACAAAACAATGCCACACAGGTGACGCCATGTGTTGAAATTGGGAAATGTCGTACAAGCAGTGAACTCGATATTTGATCTACTTTATTTCATGCAGCTGTTAATCGCTATTCTGTTAATCGCATAATTGCCAAAGCTCCATAAACAATGTACGTATGTATGTATGTTTGTATGTGGATATAATTTAACTAGGAAGTAAGATAAGTTAAGATTGTTGCACAATCGCAATGTGACAAAAATCTGTCAATTGTACAAAATTATAATAGTGTAAAATTAGGTAAAAATGTAAAGATTTTTGAAGCCAGATATTTGAGTTACAAGTGGCCATCGACGATTCAGAGCCAAATGGCCAGCAGAACTTCTGCAGCGAATCTTCGAAGTTTCAGCGAAAAGACGATGCGGTCAACGACTCCGCTTTCAGAGACACATCGAAGGCGTCCTGTACAGTGCACGCACCGGGATAGTCACAGTCTCTTATCGCCTCCGGAGTAACGGGGAGGGGGGGGGGGGGGTGTGACGAACCTAATTCTTGGTGAAAAAGATTCACACATAAACGTCCTACGCCAGCTCACAAACACGTCATTCCTTCTATCAACAACGCCCAACAAAGACGAAATTCGGTACAAGTGGCCGTATGTATATATTTCTATTCATTTATTTACTATTTAATTACTATTATTAATTCCATTAATCATATTTCTAAGTCGGAGTCACCAAGCAAGCAAGACGTGTTTTTATTTAAGTGCTGCGGTAGCAAAGAAGTTCAACTTCAAACACAAAGACAGTCTCGCTACAGCCAACGAGCAGCAACATCGTCCTCCCCTTCCTTTTTCCTTTCTTTCCTTTCCTTCTACCTCACCTCCTCCTACTTGAGTTGTGTTGCTGGGGTATCTCAGACCCTTTTGGTCTTCTCAGCATACTCACTCACATCTGCTCTCCGCGGAAATATTCTCCCCTCCTCTGAGCTGTGTGTTAGGGTATCTCAGGCCCACTTGGTCTTCTCAACATACACTCACATTCGCTCTCAGAGATAACACCGCTCCCTTAAACATCTCTCCTCCACTTGAGTTGTGTTGCTGGGGTATCTCAAGCCCTCTTGGTCTTCTTAGCATACACACTCACATCCGCTCTCAGCGAAAATATTCTCCCCTCCTCTGAGCTGTGTGTTAGGGTATCTCAGGCCCACTTGGTCTTCTCAACATACACTCACATTCGCTCTCAGAGATAACACCGCTCCCTTAAACATCTCTCCTCCACTTGAGTTGTGTTGCTGGGGTATCTCAAGCCCTCTTGGTCTTCTCAGCATACACACTCACATCCGCTCTCAGCGAAAATATTCTCCCTTCTGAGCTGTGTGTTGGGGTATCCCAGGCCCACTTGGCCTTCTCAACACACACTCCGCGATAATTCCGCTCACTGGAACATCTCTTCCTCACTTGAGTTGTGTTGCTGGGGTATCTCAGGTCCTCTTGGCTTTCTCAGCATACACAATCACATCCGCTCTTCACGAATGCCACTTGCCCTGAGTGCAACACATAATCGAGTGGACACTTTTCAGTGTACCCGCTCTCCCTCTCTGCTCACACCTACGACACTCACGGTCGACGGCAGCGACGCTCAACCTTGACTGAAAGTCACGGGATGACCCAAGCGCCCACATACAGACACGCGTCCTCGAGATAACGGCATAAGCACCGTTCTGACGGCACCTAGAAAAAAGTACAGTCGGACATCCTGGTGAAAATCGGCCATTAAGGATCCACCAAGATCACCAAGATAATACTCTACCAACGAATCAAGTCTTCCCGTGAAGGACCCGACGAGGAACCGCTGGACAAATTCCCATCAAAACAATAGCAAACAACAAATTGGATAACGTCCACCATCAATCCCTCTCATAGAAGAGGCCTAGGCTGAGTCTTGGAAAGACTCCTGAACAGCCGCTGAGGATACCTCAGCGATTTAACGTAACGAAAAAGGGTTCGTTACAGATAATATCGTCAATATATGGCAATGCAATACCCTTTCTTGTTCAGTCACGAGATATGAAGTTGACATATCTCTGAAATACGCCAGGAGGGTTTAACAATCCGAAAGTAACTTTACGAAATTGATACTGTCCGCTGTGTGTGACAAAAGAAGTATATTTTCGACTGCTTTTGTTAACGTCAACATGGAAAAATTTATTTTTCAAGTCAATGGTACAAAGAATATTTGCCTCTTGTAACCGATCTAGTTGATCTTCAATAATGAGTAAAGGAAATCTATCTTTAACAATTACCTTATTGATTCTTCTGAAATCGATAAAAAGCCTTGAAGTTCCATCGCAATTTTTGTTTAGTACGACTGGACTGCTAAATTCGAATTTCGATGGTTGGATGATTCCACTTTCCAGCCACTGTTCGATTTGTTCCTCGACCAAATTCCTTTCATTAAACGGACGTCTACTTGGTCTGCAAAAGATAAGTGCTTCGTCTTTTAAAATTATTTTCATTTCGATATTCATTGATTTGTTTTTTTCTGGCTGGTATTTCTGCACTAAGTCTCGAACTTTTTGCTTCGCGATATCACTTGCCGTGACTCCTACTTTGACATCTTCATCTGCGTATACCATATCAATGCTTATGATCATGTGAACATCAGGTTGAACTATTTAATTTTTTTGTATATTAATACAGTCTGAATTAGTTTTTAATTTCTGCTTGTAAACATATTTCTTTACCGATAACTATTTCGAATCCATACAGTCCTTGTGGAATAACATCAAAATCTAAATAAAGTTTGTCACCATCAATTTCCACTTCATGCTTAAAGTTATCGATTGGTTTAAATTTGTTGCCACTTTTCTTTTGGCCAAAACCGCCGATATAAAAGTTTGATTCAGAAAGTTCGGGCTTGTTTAAAAGTTCATAATCACTATACGTCACAACGTTGAATTTACTACCGGTGTCAAACAAAGCAAACCTTCATTATATGGTCCGTTAAATTTAAACATCTAATGTTCCTTTTTGCACTTTAATTTTTACGCTTTTGACAATCTTTAGCGAGATATCCAAAATTATTGCCTTCAAAACACTTGATTGCGTTTTTGTTTGTTTAGACAGTTTATGGGCTTATGTCCTTTTCCTTCGCAGTGAAAAACATTTAATTTCAACTTTTTTTTAATTTTAAACCACTGTGGCTACTTTTTTGTCAAATTGTCGCGATTCACTTGTTTGTTTACTTTTTTCGGAATAGAGCTCATAGCACCGTAATTTTTCTTTAAATTCCTTTATGTTTTTAGCACCGTATAAAATTGTTTTGTTGATGTTTAGATCTTTTATGCCGTCAATAACGTTTTGAGTCAAAGCGCTTTCTTGAATATTTCCGCGAGAAGCTATATCTTTCATATTATCTCTGGCAAACACTGTTTACCTAAGTTGTGTTTTTTATTCGTGCGCTTCAAATAAATTTAAAATTGTGAATTTCCGTAAAATTATTAAGCACAGAATAATTCGAGTCGGTTTGCTAAGCATTGCTGAGGATCTTCATCTGCATTGTTCCTGTTTTTCATCGCTTAAAACGCTCAAAAACTCCTTTTCAAAATAGTTATATGTATATATGTATATATATATATATATATATACTTTTATTTCAGTTTGTTTCTTATCTAGCAACAACAACTTAATGTTTAGCTTGTTGAAGCAAGAGTGAAACTTTGTTTTTAATTTCAGTTGCATTTTTGACGCTAGTTCACTATCTTGTCGCTGCTGCTTCTCAAACTGTCACAGAAATAGAGTTGCCATAGTACTTTTGTTGCACTTTTTATTACACTTGTGTAAATTTTATTACTTTGCTGCAATTTTCGCAACTGCACTGTAAAAGGTGAATCTGACCAGCTGGTTAATTGCTGGTTGTGTGATGCTTTTTTCACGTAAAGGGTGCAGCATTGATTGCGAGAATTTTTGATGCACTCAATGAAAGTAAAAAACTTCGTTGGTAAAAAACTGGCTTATAAGGCAATCTCGAAGAGGCTTTTTAGAGGTGTCTAAGGCGGCTTGGTGGCGGCTCAAGCTAGATTGGCTGACTTTGAAGATTTGTTTAGAAAATTTAAAATCATGGATGAAGCCTCTGTTTACCATAAGCCTAAACGACCACCCATGAATCTTCGAAGTTCTGCTAAATCTGCTAAGCCTGGTGCTATATCCATGCCTCCGTCTGTTAGTAATAATAATAATAATAATTTAATTTCACTTTCACCTGTTTTGAACTCTCCTTCCAAAGCGCAATCAACTGAGTCTGTAAATAAAGATCAAAATGCTGAATATATTGCCCCTACTAATGAGGCTGCATCAGCTGATCTGAATTTACATCCGGAGGAGTCTTCTGAAGTAGTACCAACTATAGTTGTAAGTGATGATTCTCCGGGTAATTCTGGTAAGAAAAAACCTTATGCTAAAGCCTGTACTGCTACTAATACTATTCCTTTCACTTCCGTTATGAGCTCGGTTTTAACTGGTGCTATACCAAAACAAATATTGAAAAAAAGCATTAATCTGCCGTCTTGTAAAGAACTTGTGGTTGTCCAGCCTTCTAGATCTATATTTGTGTCTCGTTTTGCTCTTGATGAATCCGAAGAAGAACTTTTACTTCATATAAACTCTAAATTGAATCTTGTTAACAAGAATATTTCGGTTTAAAA